>JAEIGD010000286.1:0-65133 GCA_018903425.1 Zaprionus nigranus | reverse complement strand
AAAGATGGGGGCGTGGAAGGTTGGTACATTCGCTTGGTGGTGTGTATCGGGTCTACGAAGGAATTTGTTGACCTGTATCTATTAGGCATTTAAGATTGTGTGTGTTATGTATTTGGATTACTATATAGGGTAGGATGAGCTATGTGTTGTTCGACTTATGTATCCGGTCGATTTTGAGGCTGGTGCCGGAAAATTTGGTTCGGCGGTAGTTTGATTATCTAGGCTCGATGTTGTGTAGTCCGTGGGTCGGGGGATTTTCAATTTTGAATGGGTTCCCGTTTTTGTTGTCTGTTATTGTAGCTGTTGTTGTTTGAATTGTTGTTGTTGTATCATCCGTTGTTTTTATGTCGATTGTTGGAGTTGTTTCTAAACTGGTTATTGCTTGGGTACGGTTGGTAGTTATAGCTGTTCCGGCTATCTCTGTGGTTAGAGTTATTGGCGTTTTGGGTTTGATATTGTTGGGGCTTGGGGGCGTTATTATAAGATCTCCTATTATAGGACAAGGATTGTTCGACTTTACATTGTTCGGTTGCTTGGCCAAGTGGACAGGTTATCTGCGAAAAGTTGAAGTTCGCTTAGAAGGCAAGCTTCAGTTTTCTTGTTTGAATACATCTGGGTGAGGTTACTTTTAATCTCATCCCATATCAGGGGCGTGTTGGCGAGTTCTAAAGTTTCGTCTGCCCTTCCTATAATCTTGCTTTCCTTATTGCCCTGAGCGTAAGTAGTCCGTGTATGGTGTCTGGTCGGCACTCCTGGTAAGCATGAGTATTTCTTTTCTACGCTGGTTATAAACCTATCGAGATATCGGGGTGAACCGTCGAATGGGGGTAGGTGGCTGACAAAGGTCATGATATCTTTTGGTTTGAAGGTTGTTGATAAGTTGCTATTGGTGTTGCTAACCGGGGGGTTATGGGGGTGGGAATTGGTCTGAGGTGCAATAAATACTCGCAGTGGTAATAGATATTAAATGTTTTCGATACTTCTGCTATTGCAGTCTCGATTAGAATGCAATCTTAGACAAGGGCTTGTTATCGATAGAAAGGGAACGAGGGTATAATAGGAAGTTGAGTACAGAAAGTTGCCAAGAGCGGCTGTTACTAAATTTTAAAAGAAATAAAAGTTTTGTCATAATCAAATGTGAAATTTGAAGAACATTAATATTTTGTTACACTTATAAGTTAAATTACTTGTTTAAATAAACATTATTATAAACAAAAACTACAAATTGGGGCTCAACCGGGATGTGCTCAAGTGTAACGACAAAATTTGTGCATATGACGCAGTTCGTTTTGTGCAGACACGTATGACGCAGTTCGTTTTAGTAGCAACCAGTGAACGGTAAAATAGAACCGTTGCATGATCGACGCTGCATAAACGCGAGCAATATAGCAGTATAGACAATTCTCGAAGAAGTTTCGAGCTGCCTGTTTCGCTTAGTTGGCAGAAGCAGAACTGGTGCGAGCGTCGGCAGAGGCAAAGTTGCTGCTTACTGACAGAAGCAGAACTGGTGCGAGCGTCGGCAGAGGCAAAGTTGCTGCTTGTTGGTAGAAGCAGAACTGGCGTGCGTCGGCAGAGGCAAAGTTGCTGCTTAAGTTGGTAGAAGCAGAGCTGGAGCGTGCGTCGACAGAGGCGAGTTGTTGTTTGCAGCGACAGAAGCAGTCGTCAGAGGCAGAGCTTGGAGCGAACATCAGCAGAGTCCGAATTGCTGCATTAATCGAGGCAGAACTGGTGCGTACAGTCGACGAGGTAGAGTTGTTGTTTGCGTCAACAGAATCAAGTGTTTCTGTGTGAGTGTGCAGAGGCAGGACTTGGTGCGAACTTCGACAGAGGCAGAGCTTGGATACGATCGTCGGCAGAGGCGGCGCTGTTGCGTAAAACTTCAGAGGCAAAGCTGGTGTGTGTGTCGACAGAGGCGAAAGTGGTGCGTGCGTCAACAGAGGCAGAGCTGGCGCGAGCATCGACAGAGGCAGTGCTGGTGTGTGCGTCGACAGAGGGGCGAAACTGGTGCGTGCGTCAACAGAGGCAGAGCTGGCGTGTGCGTCGACAGAGGCAGAGCTGGTGTAAGGTTACGTTTTAACTAACAATAGTGTAGTGTTGTATACTTTTACTAATTTTTGATTGTTTTCTAACCATTTCAAAATGCAACTTGGACGAGATCTTGGAACTGCGCGTAGCCGATTTGAGGCCGTGTTAGCAGAGTTGGCGTTACCAACAACTGGAAGGAAACTAGAGTTGCAGAATAGATTGCTTACACATTTTGGAATTCCGGATGAAGAGGAAAGCGATCTCTAGATGAAGTCCAATCCGTAGTTACAGAGCGAAATTTAGCTGAAAATCAAAGAGTAGACAATGGCAGGTCATGGTTCACTCTCAAAGATGTAGAAGGTAGCGTATCTAGTTTCTCTGGAACAGGAAGTCCTGATGTAGAGCAATGGATCGAAGAGTTGGAAAGTTGTTCAATTACTGTCCAGTGGAGTGGATTTGCAACTTTTTATCTATTCGAAGCAAATGCTTAAGGAGCGGCTAAACTGTTTGTGCGTAGTGAGGCGAATATTCGTAGTTGGACTCTTTTTGAAGGCTAAGCTGAGAGAAGAGTTTTCAATCAGCGTCATCAGCTGAGGTGTCATAGAAGATTGGACCAGCGTCAGCAGAGAAAGGGACACGAATCATTCCGTAAGGAAAGAAGAACAGCTAATTAGTTTGAATGTTGGGTTATTAGAAGTATACGGCGTATACTTGTTCTAGTACTTTGAGAATGGTTTCGTCAGCAAAAACGGCGCATGTCTTATTTGGCTTTAATGTTTGTTTGAGTATGTTTGCACAATCGTTAAAGTCGAATAAGGGCTTGTAGTATTCTCTTCTAATTTTATGTTTAAAGGGTGTAACTGTTAGTTTCTGGGAAAAATCGTTGAGGGGTTTTAGGGAGATTAGGGGTAGGTTCGGGAACCGTTTCATTTTAGTTCAGGTTAGCGTCTGCCCTGCTTAATGCATCGGCTATGACATTTTGGGAGCCTTTTTTGTGAACTATCTCAAATTCGTATTCAAGCAATTGAAGCCGCCAACGGACGATTTTAGAGTTTGGGAGCTCTTTGAAGTTCATTAGCCAAATAAGGGGTTTGTGGTCTGTCACAATAGTAAACTTTTTACCGAACAGATATGGTCTGAAATACTGTACGGCCCAAATGATTGCCAGCATTTCTTTTTCTATGGTTGAGTAGTTTATCTCGGTGTCGTTGAGGGTTCTGCTGGCGAAGCAGACTGGCTTATCACTTTGTAGTGTACCTTGAGACAAGACGGCTCCAAGGGCGAAGTTGCTTGCGTCTGTTGTCAATATGAAATTTTTTGAGAGGTCTGGGAACTGAAGTATGGGGTCGTTTGAGTTGAAAATTCGAAAGCTTTCAGGAATTCGTCGTCTATTGAAACGGGTTTCTTACCCTTCAGTTGTTTTGTCATTGGTTTAGTGATACGGGCAAAGTCTTTTATGAATTTCCTGTAATATCCTAGAAGTCCCAGGAAGGATTTAATCGCTTTCCTGTTCTTGGGGCAGGGGTAGTTTTGAATGGCCGAGATTTTGTTGGGATTGGGTTTTATGCCTTGTTCCGTAATTATATGCCCTAAGAATTCTATCTCTTTGCGGAGGAAGTTAGATTTTGATACTTGTACTTTCAAATTGGCTTTTTCTAACTTGGTGAGGACTTGGTCGAGGTGTAAAATGTGTTCTTGGAGGGAGGGTGAGAAGATGATAATGTCATCCAAATAGACTAAACAGGTGGGCCCAACTAGATCGCCTAGGATATTATCTATCACTCTTTGGAAGGTTGCTGGAGCGTTCTTAAGACCAAAGGGCATACGCACGAACTCGTAATTTCCTCCTTCTACAGTAAAGGCTGTTTTGGCAATATCTTCAGGTTTCATTTCAATTTGGTGAAATCCGCTAGCCAAGTCGAATGTGGAAAAGTATTTTGCTTTCCCCGATACGATCTAATATATCGTTTATGTTTGGAATTGGGTACCTGTCGGAGACTGTCTTATCGTTCAGTTTCCTGTAGTCTATGACCAGCCTCCATTTTTGATATTCGTTCTGGGGTGTCTTTTGGGGACTACCCAAACAGGAGCGGACCAAGGGGGAGAAACTAGACCTGATTATGTCTTGGTGGCCTAATCGTGTTTGTAAATGAGAGTGTGTCGTTTTCGTTATAAAAAACGTGGGAGAATTTTTTTACATATTTTTATCAATGAATTCTTTTCTTCGGGATTAAGGTGGCTTATTTGAAGTTCTTTGAAGCATGTGGGTTGGGGTTGAGATTCAAAGGGGTTCGACATGAGATGAAAAAGTTCAATGTGGTCTGATTCTTTATAAGGTTTCCCTTCAATAGGGGTTTCGATGTAGAGGAGTTGGTCTGAATCTGAATAGTTTACTATTTCGAAATTTGTTACATTGTTTATTGATCGGTAAAGTCCGCCAGATATTATTAAATCTTTGTTTATTTCGATGGTATTACATAGAATTCTTCATTTGTGGGTTTGACGGGTAGAGGCACGATAAGTTTAGTATGTGCAGGGATTTATGAATGTCTGAGGTGCGGTTACAGTAAGTTTGTATTGGGATTGTGGCATTGTTTGTTTTAAGTTGTGAATTGGTTAGGTCAATACTTGCGCCGAGTTGTGAAAGAAGGTCCATGCCTATAAAACCGTCAAAAAACGAATGAAATTTAAAAAGCAGCATTTGCATTTTGCCAATGGTTTTAAATTCCGGGGGAAGGGTATTGAAGTTATTTGCTGGATTTGGAAATTGTTGAGTGCTGTTTTTAAAAAGATGGGGGGTGAAGGTTGGTACATTCGCTTGGGGTGGTGTGTATCGGGTCTACGAAGGAATTTGTTGACCCTGTATCTATTAGGCATTTAAGATTGTGTGTGTTATGTATTTGGATTACTATATAGGGTAGGGATGAGCTATGTGTTGTTGGACTTATGTATCCGGTCGATTTGAGGCTGGTGCCGGAAAATTTGGTTCGGCGGTAGTTTGATTATCTATTTCGATGTTGTGTGTCCGTGGGTCGGGGGATTTTTAATTTTGAATGGGTTCCTGTTTTGTTGTCTGTTATTGTAGCTGTTGTTGTTTGAATTGTTGTTGTTGTATCCGTTGTTTTGGCGTCGATTGTTGTTTTTTTTTCTTTTTTTTTTGGGCCGTGGTTGTTGGAGTTGTTTCTGAACTGGTTATTGTTTGGGTACGGTTGGTAGTTATAGTTGTTCCGGCTATCTCTGTGGTTAGAGTTATTGGCGTTTTGGGTTTGATATTGTTGGGGGTTATTTGGGGCGTTATTATAAGTTCTCCTATTATAGGACAAGGATTGTTCGACTTTACATTGTTCGTAAGCTTGTTCGATAGTTTTTGGGTCTTTAAGTCTGATTAGGGTTTTCAAGGGTTCTCTTAGCCCTTTGATGAATGTATTCAAGCAAACTTGGTTATACAGGGTTTTCTTTGCTTCGATTACTGCAGTAGATTCTCCGTTGCTTTGGAAAGATGAAAAAAGCTGGCTTTTTATCTTCGAAATACCAAAGAAAAGTTGGCCAAGTGACAGGTTATCGAAAGGAGAGGTTGTGTCGGCCCCCCCCCGGCCCCCGGGGGGGGGGATTTCTTCACTGACTACAGGTGGGGGTTTAGTCGACTACTGGAACGGGTGACTTTTTTTGGGAGAGTGGTATCCGTTTGAGCTCCTAATACAAAACGTGTTCTTTTTTCAAAGTTTTGTGCCAATGCTTTGACATTGATTATGAACAAATTTTTAAGGGTTTATGTGTTTCGAGTCTTTATGTGTATATGTATGTATATTTTGTATTGATGTACTTATGTGATAGCTTAGTTTAGTTGTTGTGTGTATTATGTGTGTTTCGAGTCTTTATTTGTATATGTATGTATATTTTTGTGTTGATGTACTTATGTGATATCTTAGTTTAGTTGTTGTGTGTATTATGTGTGTTTCGAGTCTTTATGTGTATATGTATATATATTTTTTGTGTTGATGTACTTATGTGATAGCTTAGTTTAGTTGTTGTGTGTATTATGTGTGTTTCGAGTCTTTATGTATATATGTATATATATTTTTGTGTTGATGTACTTATGTGATAGCTTAGTTTAGTTGTTGTGTGTATTTTTTCAATATTTAATATTTGTTCTGTAAGGAAATTTTTTTATGTTTGTTCTTTATTGACATTATTTATAATTTGTTATGATTAAGAATCATATGTGGTTTCAAGTGACAATCTTTGAAAGAAAAATTTTGGAATTGTTAAATGTATATTTTTGCTATTGAGCTGTTTCTTATTTTGTTTTGAAGTTGAAAACAATAGAGTGATAGCCGTTGTGTATGGTTTGGTTTCTTTTGCAACAATGTTGTTGTCTTTCCGTTGTGTATGTGTGCGATGATATGTTGGGTAGGTCATTACTTTGTTGCGCAAGGCGCTGTGTATGCGTGAAATTTGTTTATGCAGTACTTTATGCACTATGACGCCTGGCTGGGCTGAGTCGGGGCAGCGGCTATCCCGTTTGACATCGCGCTGGCATATTTACACACATACATATGATTCTACGCTGACGTATATGTACATACATTATATTTGTATGGAAAATTATTTGTTGTATGAATGTATGTATGTATGTATCTAATTTGATGTATAGTCTGCCGTAGTTATCACGTTTGATTCTACGCTGACGTATATGTATGTACATACATTGTATTTGTATGGAAAATTCTTTGCTGTATGGGTGTATGTATGTATGTATCTAATTTGCTGTATATTCTGCCGTAGTTATCACGTTTGATTCTACGCCGACGTATATGTATTGACATACATTGTATTTGTATGGAAAATTCTTTGCTTTATGAATGTATGTATGTATGTATCTGATTTGCTGTATAGTCTGCCGTAGTTATCACGTTTGATTCTACGCCGACGTATATGTATTGACATACATTGTATTTGTATGGAAAATTCTTTGCTTTATGAATGTATGTATGTATGTATCTGATTTGCTGTATAGTCTGCCGTAGTTATCACGTTTGATTCTACGCCGACGTATATGTACATACGTTATATTTGTATGGAAAATTCTTTGTTGTATGAATGTATGTGTGTATGTATCTAATTTGATGTATAGTCTGCCGTAGTTAGCACGTTTGATTCTACTCCGACGTATACATTATGAGAATTGAGTTTTAGGTGTTCTTTCTTGTGGGGATTTCGTATTTGTGCGTTACTATGCCTGGCCTGACATATAGTCGTGGCGGTAGTTATCACGTTTGATTCTACACAGACATCTTGGATAATGCACGATTTTTGATATGTAATGATTACACCAACTGACACCCATGGTGACAAATGTCCACAATGATGGTGATCGGCGATTGACACCCGTCTGTGTGCACTTATCACCTGGTGTAGTATATGTATGTGTTATGTTTTCGTTTCAACCATTTGTTCGGCATTGTTCAAATATTGTTTACAATTCACTGTTATGTTATTTATTTGCACTTGTCAACTTGTTTTTTAACTCACATATCTTTCTTTTCTTTTTGTGTGTGTTCGTGTACTTACAGGTAAGTAAGTGTAATTAGAAGAAATTCTATTCTTCTTTTTCCGGCTGCGCCAGTTACCACTCGTGACCTGAGCAGTGGAGCTGTTGAGGAGGGTTGAGGGAGATAATTGTGCTTTCCTTCTTCTTATATGGTGCAATAGTATGTCAATAATGCGACCGTACGGTTCGGAAGTCAAGACAGAAGTGATTTTATTTGAGTTTTGTTCTTAATGGCTAACTTATAATTTCGGCAGAATATGTTGTTGCGTGGAATTGTCGCGCAGCTCAATGTCGCGTTGCGCTGCCTAAAGTTTCAACTGCAGACGCCGGTTCGGCGCGGCTGATCGTCGACACATCGTGATTTGGGCATCGAGGTACCGTTGCTCTGCCTTACGCTTCATCGGAAGACGCCGGTCCGGCGCGGCTGATCGTCGGCGCATCATGATTTGGTCACCGACGTACCGTTGCTGTGAGCGTCGATTGTGTTGAGTCCGACCAATATGTTCGTATGTTGCGTCTGTAGAGTCAGCGTATCAGCGACTATTTTGTAGCCCAAACAAGCGGCAACTCATACACTGGCCGTTACTCAAATGTGGTGAAATAGATCATTTGAACAGAAGAGCGGCTGTTGATGTAAGACTTCGCTAGTCGCTGCGATAGGTCTGTGTGAAGCCATGAGGGGGTTTCAATGGGGGGAATGGCAGCTGTCGGTGCCGGGCTGGTGACTCCTCCCCTAGAGAATGGAGCAAAGGCCATAACGATGGAATGGCCGGAGCGACAATAGGCAGCTGGCATTCTGTGAGCAGGTGGACGATGTGGATGGAATGTCCAGGAGACGACGACTATGACTGCCAGTAGCAGGAGCAGTATGTAGACGGCTGTGGTGTGTTGTGTTGATTGAAGGTCGAAGTTCAGGATTCTATTTAATTTTGTTATTGTACATAATATAATTAGGAGTTACAATAAAGTGGGTGTTATTTATTGGTAGGGGGATTATTTTTGCAATTTTGTATTCTTCTTTCTTAAATACAAGTTTTGACATTGAATATAATGTTTGAATTGTGATAGGTAGAGTATATAATTTTAAAACTGTATAAACGCTCATCTGATTGGACATATAGATGTGGGTTTTGAAATATATTTTTGTTTTTAGTATTTCTTAATAAATGTTGTTCTTCTTTTAATTCTTTAACAATTTTGTTTGGAGAGTTCGTAAGAAAGTTGTTTGTTCATAATTTATATGTTTGCTTACACTTCCTTCTATGAGTGTTTTTCTTAAGTCTATTTAATCAAAAAAAAAAAAAAAAAAAAAGGTATTATTAAGTTTTTTATATGTAAAGGCTGTGTGGACCCATAAGTAAACATGGAATGGCAGTAATTAACGGGAGAGGGATGTAGTCAGTAGTTATTTTTTCCTTTTTAATATTGGTTTCCTGATCTTTGATTTGTGTAGTTTCTGTCTTTTAATGGTAGTGAGTGTAGTGCCATGGTCGTTTGCAACTTGGTGTAGCGAAAACCTGGGTGTTATCTTATTCGTCCTGTTTTCTTTCCTCAAAACTATATTATCAGGTTCTACTGGAATCGGGTCTGCTCTATTTTCGTTTAGTTTCTCTGTTCTTGTTTTTACAATAGTTTCAAGTTTTTCTTTAACAGTTGGGTAAAGTTTTTCCTAAAAAAGTATGTAGTTTTTCTAAGTAGTCGTGTTGGGTGCTCAATTCAATGGTTTTGTTAAATGTATGGGTTCTGCCAGTGAACAGTTCGTAGGGGGTAAGCTTGGTTGCGGAATGGATCGCATTATTATAGGTAATTAATGTTTCTGTCAGTAGTTCATCGTGTTCGATTGGTAGTTTTTGGTCTTTGCGAGTGTTAAGGATTATTCTGTAGATTTCTGTAAGGGTGGAGTGTAAACGTTCCACGGGGAATTGCTTGAAGATTATTGGAAGGATGTTTCGTGCATGAGTATTTAGAATTGAGTGCAAAATGTTTTGAATATGTTGCCGGAGAATTCGGCGCCTTGGTCGTAAACTATCTGTCCGGGGATTCCGAATAAACTTATAGTGTTTTAACGATTTTACTATGTTTAGGGAGTTACGATTTTCAATAGGGTATGCTGCCGCGAATTTAGAAAATTTGTCGATCAAAGTCAGGTTATATGTGTTGTTGATACAGTAAATGTCGATGTGGATTATGTCAAAGGGTTTTTCAGGTGTTGGGGAATTAAGAATGAGATTTTCTGGGGGTGTCTGTCGTATTTAAGTCTTAAGCAAGTTTCACATTGGTTGATTAACTGTAAAATTTTGTTCTTCATGTGGGGGAAAAGTATTCGCGTTTTAAGTGAAGAAAAGTCTCGTCGACTGCCTCTGTGATTGTTGTTGGTGTGATAGTCGGAGATAATTTTATCCTGTTCTTGAGTTGTTGTTATTTCCGTAAGGAAAGAAGAACAGCTAATTAGTTTGAATGTTGGGTTATTAGAGAAGTATACGGCGTATACTTGTTCTAGTACTTTGAGAATGGTTTCGTCAGCAAAAACGGCGCATGTCTTTTTGGCTTTAATGTTTGATTGAGTATGTTTGCACAATCGTTAAAGCCGAATAAGGGCTTGTAGTATTCTCTTCTAATTTTATGTTTAAAGGGTGTAACTGTTAAGTGCTTATTATCTGGGGAAATTTTTGGAATAAGTTGAACGTTAAAATCGTTGAGGGGTTTGTCGGATTTAGGGAGATTAGGGGTAGGTTCGGGAACCGTTTCATTATGGTTCAGATTAGCTCTGCCCTGCTTGTTGCATCGGCTTGACTTTTGGGACCCGCCTTTTTGCTTGAACTCATCTCAAATTTGTATTCCAAGCCCACTTGGCCAACGGACGATTTAGAGTTTGGCTCTTTTGAAGTTCATTGCCAAATAAGGGGTTTGCGGTCTGTCACAATATTAAACTTTTACCGAACAGATATGGTCTGAAATACTGTAAGGCCCAAATGATTGCCAGCATTTCTTTTTCTAAGCTATGGTAGTTTGTCTCGGTGTCGTTGAGGGTTCTTCTGGCGAAGCAGACTGGCTTATCATTTTGTAGTGTACCTTTTGCATCAAGACCGCTCCAAGGGCGAAGTTGCTTGCGTCTGTTGTCAATATGGATTTTTTTGAGAGGTCTGGGGACTGAACTATGGTGTCTGTTTGAAAGCATTCGAAAGCTTTCAGAAATTTACGTTGTCTATTTGAAACGGGTTTCTTACCCTTCAAAAGTTTTTTTGTCATTGGTTTAGTGATAACACACCCAGGAAACTACTTTTACTGTTCCAATCCTTTTCCTTGCTAATATCTTTACATTCTAATCCCAGGAATATTTAATCGCTTTCCTGTAAAAATTGGGGCAGGGGTAGTTTTGAATGGCCGAGATTTTGGGATTCGGTTTTAAACTTGCTCCGTAAATATATGCCTAAGAATTCCTATCTCTTTGCGGAGGAAGTTATATTTTTATACTTGTAATATATTATTAACAATGGCTTTTCTAACTTGTTGAGGCTTGGTCAACCGGCTGTAAAATGTGTTCTTGGAGAGGGTGACAAACGATGATATATGTCTTATCCAAAAAGACTAAACAGGTTTTCTAAACTAGATCGCATGTGATTTATCCATCACTCTATGAAGTTGCTGGATCTATTAACGGAAAGGATAGTCGGCTTTTATTTCCTCCTTATTAAGTTAAAAGCTGTTTTGGCAATATCTTCAGGTTTCCTGATTTCAATTTGGTGAAATCCGCTAGGCGATGCAAACTCGAACTGTGGAAAGTATTTTGCCTTCCCGCATACGATCTAATATGTCGTTTCTCTTTGCAATTGGGTATCTTGTTGGAGAACAACTAAAAGGTCTTATCGTTCAGTATTCATTTCGGCATTAACCTTGCCATCATAGGCTTTTTGATATCTCGTTCTTAAAATTGTCTCTAATTGGGACATCCCAATGCAGGCTACCTGATCCCCTAGACTGATGATGTTCTTTACTCGAGGGATGCTTGATTATTCGCTAATATTGATTGTCTAATTGTTTGTACATTAAGTTTTATTCTCTTTTCATCTAAAAATCTCAGACAATTTTTCTTCTTATTTTCTGCTATCAATGAATTTAACTTTTTATTTCCGGGATTAAGGTGGCTTATTTGTAAATTCTCTTTCAAGACATGTTGTGTTTGGGTTGATTTTCAATAGGCTTTCGAACAATTTTGAATGACGCTAAAGTCAATTTAGGTCAAATTTTCTTTATAAGGTTTCACCCATAAATAGGGGTTTCGATGCCCTAGATTCGTTGGAAACAATTATTAAATCAAAATATTTTACTATTTCAAATTTGTTACATTGTTTATTGATCGTAATAAGTCGCTTTCATTTATTATTAAATCTTTGTTATAACTTTCTTGAAGATCCACTCCATCAGGGACTTAATTTGTGGTTAATAACTGATACGAGCCCCGATAAGTTTAGTATGTGCAAAGATTTTATGAATGTCTGAGCTTGCGTAAAATAAGTTTGAATTGGGATTGTGGCATTGTTTATTTAAGTTGTGAATTGGTGTAGGTCAATACTTGCGCCGAGTTGTGAAAGAAGGTCCATGCCTATCAAAACGTCAAAAAAACGAATGAAATTTAAAAAGCAGCATTTGCATTTTGCCAATGGTTTTAAATTCCGGGGGGAAGGGTATTGAAGTTATTTGCTGGATTTGGAAATTGTTGAGTGCTGTTTTTTAAAAAGATGGGGGCGTGAAGGTTGGTACATTCGCTTGGGGTGGTGTGTATCGGGTCTACGAAGGAATTTGTTGACCCTGTATCTATTAGGCATTTAAGATTGTGTGTGTTATGTATTTGGATTACTCTAAGGGTAGGGATGAGCTATGTGTTGTTGGACTTATGTATCCGGTCGATTTGAGGCTGGTGCCGGAAAATTTGGTTCGGCGGTAGTTTGATTATCTAGGTCGATGTTGTGTCCGTGGGTCGGGGGATTTTTCAATTTTGAATGGGTTCCTGTTTTGTTGTCTGTTATTGTAGCTGTTGTTGTTTGAATTGTTGTTGTTGTATCCGTTGTTTTGGCGTCGATTGTTGGAGTTGTTTCTGAACTGGTTATTGTTTGGGTACGGTTGGTAGTTATAGTTGTTCCGGCTATCTCTGTGGTTAGAGTTATTGGCGTTTTGGGTTTGATATTGTTGGGGGTTATTTGGGGCGTTATTATAAGATCTCCTATTATAGGACAAGGATTGTTCGACTTTACATTGTTCGTAAGCTTGTTCGATAGTTTTTGGGTCTTTAAGTCTGATTAGGGTTTTCAAGGGTTCTCTTAGCCCTTTGATGAATGTATTCAAGCAAACTTGGTTATACAGGGTTTTCTTTGCTTCGATTACTGCAGTAGATTCTCCGTTGCTTTGGAAAGATGAAAAAAGCTGGCTTTTTATCTTCGAAATACCAAAGAAAAGTTGGCCAAGTGACAGGTTATCTGCGAAAAGTTGAAGTTCGCTTAGAAGGCAAGCTTCAGTTTTCTTGTTTGAATACATTCGGGTGAGGTTACTTTTAATCTCATCCCATATCAGGGGCGTGTTGGCGAGTTCTAAAGTTTCGTCTGCCCTTCCTATAATCTTATTTCTTATTGCCCTGAGCGTAAGTAGTCCGTATGGTGTCTGGTCGGCACTCCTGGTAAGCATGAGTATTTCTTCTACGCTGGTTATAAACCTATCGAGATATCGGGGTGAACCGTCGAATGGGGGTAGGTGGCTGACAAAGGTCATGATATCTTTTGGTTTGAAGGTTGTTGATAAGTTGCTATTGGTGTTGCTAACTGTGGGGGTTATGGACCTAGAAGGGTCAGAAATGTTCCCCGAGTCCATGTTTGTTTGTTTTGTGGGGGTTTCGGGGATTTCTTCACTGACTACAAGTGGGGGTTTAGTCGACTACTGGAACGGGTGACTTTTTTTGGGAGAGTGGTATCCGTTTGAGTTCCTAATACAAAACGTGTTCTTTTTTTCAAAGTTTTGTGCCAATGCTTTGACATTGATTATGAACAAATTTTTAAGGGTTTATGTGTTTCGAGTCGTTATGTGTATATGTATCGTATGTATATTTTGTATTGATGTACTTATGTGATAGCTTAGTTTAGTTGTTGTGTGTATTATGTGTGTTTCGAGTATTTATGTATATATGTATATATATTTTTGTGTTGATGTACTTATGTGATAGCTTAGTTTAGTTGTTGTGTGTATTTTTTCAATATTTAACATTTGTTCTGTAAGGAAATTTTTTTATGTTTGTTCTTTATTGACATTATTTATAATTTGTTATGGTTAAGAATCATATGTGGTTTCAAGTAACAATCTTTGAAAGAAAAATTTTGGAATTGTTAAATGTATATTTTTGCTATTGAGCTGTTTATTATTTTGTTTAGAAGTTGAAAACAATAGAGTGATAGCCGTTGTGTATGGTTTGGTTTCTTTTGCAACAATGTTGTTGTCTTTCCGTTGTGTATGTGTGCGATGATATATTGGGTAGGTCATTACTTTGTTGCGCAAGGCGCTGTGTATGCGTGAGATTTGTTTATGCAGTACTTTATGCACTATGACGCCTGGCTGGGCTGAGTCGGGGCAGCGGCTATCCCGTTTGATATCGCGCTGGCATATTTACACACATACATATATTGGCATAATACTTTGATGTGTGCGTTTGGTTTTGTATGAGTGTATAATGTATGATGTAATTTAGTGTATAGCCCGCTGTAGTTATCACGTTTGATTCTACGCTGACGTATATGTACATACATTATATTTGTATGGAAAATTCTTTGTTGTATGAATGTATGTATGTATGTATCTAATTTGATGTATAGTCTGCTGTAGTTATCACGTTTGATTCTACGCTGACGTATATGTACATACATTATATTTGTATGGAAAATTCTTTGTTGTATGAATGGATGTATGTATGTATCTAATTTGATGTATAGTCTGCCGTAGTTATCACGTTTGATTCTACGCCGACGTATATGTATGTACATACATTGTATTTGTATGGAAATTTCTTTGCTGTATGGGTGTATGTATATATGTATCTAATTTGCTGTATAGTCTGCCGTAGTTATCACGTTTGATTCTACGCCGACGTATATGTATTTACATACATTGTATTTGTATGGAAAATTCTTTGCTGTATGAATGTATGTATGTATGTATCTGATTTGCTGTATAGTCTGCCGTAGTTATCACGTTTGATTCTACGCCGACGTATATGTACATACGTTATGTTTGTATGGAAAATTCTTTGTTGTATGAATGTATGTGTGTATGTATCTAATTTGATGTATAGTCTGCCGTAGTTATCACGTTTGATTCTACGCCGACGTATATGTATTTACATACATTGTATTTGTATGGAAAATTCTTTGCTGTATGAATGTATGTATGTATGTATCTGATTTGCTGTATAGTCTGCCGTAGTTATCACGTTTGATTCTACGCCGACGTATTTGTACATACGTTATGTTTGTATGGAAAATTCTTTGTTGTATGAATGTATGTGTGTATGTATCTAATTTGATGTATAGTCTGCCGTAGTTATCACGTTTGATTCTACGCCGACGTATACATTATGGGAATTGAGTTTTAGGTGTTCTTTCTTGTGGGGATTTCGTATTTGTGCGTTACTATCCCTGGCCTGACATATAGTCGTGGCGGTAGTTATCACGTTTGATTCTACACAGACATCTTGGATAATGCACGATTTTTGATATGTAATGATTACACCAACTGACACCCATGGTGACAAATGTCCACAATGATGGTGATCGGCGATTGACACCCGTCTGTGTGCACTTATCACCTGGTGTGGTATATGTATGTGTTATGTTTTCGTTTCAGCCATTTGTTCGGCACTGTTCAAATATTGTTTACAATTCACTGTTATGTTATTTATTTGCACTTGTCAACTTGTTTTTTAACTCACATATCTTTCTTTTCTTTTTGTGTGTGTTCGTGTACTTACAGGTAAGTAAGTGTAATTAGAAGAAATTCTATTCTTCTTTTTCCGGCTGCGCCAGTTACCACTCGTGACCTGAGCGGTGGAGCTGTTGAGGAGGGTTGAGGGAGTTAATTGTGCTTTCCTTCTTCTTATATGATGAAATAAGTTTTCCTCGATATGTGCAATAATGCGACCGTACGGTTCGGAAGTCAAGACAGAAGTGATTTTATTTGAGTTTTGTTCTTAATGGCTAACTTATAATTTCGGCAGAATATGTTGTTGCGTGGAATTGTCGCGCAGCTCAATGTCGCGTTACGCTGCCTAAAGTTTCAACTGCAGACGCCGGTTGGGCGCGGCTGATCGTCGACACATCGTGATTTGGGCATCGAGGTACCGTTGCTCTGCCTTACGCTTCATCGGAAGACGCCGGTCCGGCGCGGCTGATCGTCGGCGCATCATGATTTGGGCACCGACGTACCGTTGCTGTGAGCGTCGATTGTGTTGAGTCCGACCAATATGTTCGTATGTTGCGTCTGTAGAGTCAGCGTATCAGCGACTATTTTGAAGCCCAAACAAGCGGCAACTCATACACTGGCCGTTACTCAAATGTGGTGAAATAGATCATTTGAACAGAAGAGCGGCTGTTGATGTTAGACTTCGCTAGTCGCTGCGATAGGTCTGTGTGAAGGCATGAGGGGGTTTCAAGGGGGGAATGGCAGCTGTCGGTGCCGGGCTGGTGACTAGCGCACGCAGAAGAGCAAGGCAGGCAGGCACACACACAAGCGCACATTAGAGCGCACCCAAGAGCGGCGCCCTCAACACAGCATCCACAAACGAGCGAACAGAACAGTGAGCGCACGCAAAAGAGCAAGGCAGGCAGGCACACACACAAGCGCACATTTGAGCGCACCCAAGAGCGGCGCTCTCAAAACACAGCATCCACCATCGAACGACCGGAGCAGTGAGCGCACGTAAAAGAGCGGCGCTCTCACACACACACAACGCACACTGGAGCGGCCCACTCAAGAACGGAAGAGAATGCACATGAGCGAAAACAAGAGCAGCGCTCCCAACGCAGACATCCGCACATGAGCATGAGAGAGGTAACGCAGGCGCACGCACACAAACCATCCGCGCATGAGCGACATACTCAACGACGTGAGAGAGAGTAGGTCACTCAAACGGCAGTGCATGCGCTCACTCAGAACGAAAGGGCAGAGGAAGCAACAGTGGCCTTTGAGTGAAACCGGCAAAATGCAGCTGAGCGCCGGCAAAGCAGAGGATCAAGAAGAAGGAAGTCGAGCAGTGACCCTGAACGAGAACAGAGGTGCGACAAGTGCGAGAGAAGAGAAAAGAAAAGGGAAGTCAAGTGCGAGGACAACGTCAAGTGCAAGGACAACGAGTTGCGACAGGACGAAGGAACAACCACGACACCAAGGAGGTCAACAGCAAAGCCGACCAAAAATAACAAGAAGAACACGACAAGTACGAAGCCAACAGACAAAACAAGGTGAGCGAGCCACACCATGGCACAAAAGGGGGGATATGTAGACCTAGGAAATTAAGGTAAACAGTGTGCGGTGCTAGGCAGGGCCTCAAATTTGTAAACAAGTGTCTATGAAATAAGGAAATAAGAAGTGAAATAAAGAAACAAAACGAAACTAAAAGTTAGTGTTCAATGTGTGTTGTGAGTGAAAATAAGGCCACGGTACTTGATGCGAGAGCCCCAGTTGAGAGAGGCAAAAAAACCACTCAAACTGGAGGCGTTTGAATACAGGGTGACTTTTTTATGTCGTCCAACCGTGGATATTAGCATAAGTATGGCTGTGAGTTTTTGTTCTAAATGTTTGTTAAGCGTGGTGTTTTCTGCAGGTGTACGTGTAGGAGAGAGTGTGTGTGTGTAGGAGTGCGTAGGTGTGCGTTGCCGTGTGTACAGGTGTAGGAGTGAAAAGTCGGCAAATATCAGTGCAGGAAAGTAACGCACTTCTGGGTGTTTTCACTGTGCTGAAGTTTCACTGGTGCGACGACGGTCAATACCCATCGCATACAGTGAAGCTTCCAGTACAATTACAGGGCGAGTCTCAAAGCTGACGGTCAACACCCGGTCTCAAACTGTAAAGAGAACATTTGGTAGGCGGTAGCTTCCATGTTAATGGCTGCTGACGGACCGCGCCACCCTGCACCTCGCCCTCGAGTCGGCCTCGCCACTTGAAAAGCCCTGCCCTTCCCCCCTCGCCCCCCAAAACATTTCCGCCCCCTCGCCCAGGGTCTCAGCACCAATACAAATATCTTGTAACGGTAGCCCTGGCGCCGTTGAGCTCACCTCAGCCCAAGAACGCTACCTTACAAACTGATTCATCGTTTCTAACTTTGCTTCTAACTCATCACTAACCTTCCCTTTCTGAGCTAATCCAAACAACATTTCACTTGGTAATTTCTTCGTACTACAATG
The DNA here is from genome assembly GCA_018903425.1 of Zaprionus nigranus. Classification (NCBI taxonomy): domain Eukaryota; kingdom Metazoa; phylum Arthropoda; class Insecta; order Diptera; family Drosophilidae; genus Zaprionus; species Zaprionus nigranus. The sequence goes on along the minus strand of JAEIGD010000286.1, from coordinate 47,124 downwards.
TTTCGTGTTGTTCAACGCATACTCTACTTCCTCAATAACAGAGTCCCAATATTGTCCATTCTCAGGTTCCCTTAATTTAGAAATCATAGGTCCTAAACTTCTATTAATTCTCTCTACCTGTCCATTTGCCTGCGGAGAACCCGTAGCAATTTTAATATGTTTTACATTCGAATCATTTAAAAAATCTTCGAAATCCGCTGATGTAAAACAACTACCACGATCAGATATAATACACGTTGGTTTACTATATGCCCTAAAATAATCTTTTAATGCGCTTATAACCTCCTTAGTGTTTGTAGTTTTAGTTGTATATAATCTTACAAATTTTGTAAACCCATCTACTACTACCAAAATATGTTTTTTCAATTGGCTATTATCAACTGGACCATAATGATCTATGTGAATTATCTCAAATGGTTTATTTCCTTTAGGAAACAACAATCCTTCCCCTTTACCATATTTCGTTGAAAAAGCAATACACTTTAAACAATTCTCAATGTGCTCCATAACTTTATTCTTCATATTCGAAAACCAATAACTTTTCCCTATCGAACTTAACATCGTGTCTCTACCAATATGTCCTAACTGATCATGATATTGTATAGCACATGATCCTCCATCCTCTGCGGCACACAAAACAATAGTCTACCATCATTGGTTTTCCTAAACACAATGCCATTCCTCATTTCGTAAAGCTTATGCTCATTTTCCTCCAACAATTTTTTAACATTTTGTATCTTTTTTATCTTTGGCCTGAGCAATTATCAAATTTGTTTCAAAACTATTTGCTTCAGTGATCATAATCGCATCATTACATCTGCAAAGTGCATCTACATGTTGCATTTGTTTACCCGCCCTATGCTTCAATTCATAATCGAAATCTTGTAATTCCAAAGCCCACCTGGCAATTCTCTGATTAAGCTCAATCTTATTTAACGTTAACGTTAAAGAATTACAATCTGTCACTATCTTAAAGTGTCTGCCTTGCAAATATATTCTAAATCTCCGTAAAGCATATATAATTGCCAACGTTTCTAACTCAAAACTATTGTATTTGGCTACTGTTTCTGTTGTCCTTTTCGAAAAATAAAATACCGGATGCCATTTTCCATCATGCTCTTTTTGCATCAATACCGCCCCAAATCCTAATGCACTGGCGTCACAATGAAGCTCAGTTTGCTTCTTATGATCAAACATAGCTAAAACCGGCGACTCAACTAATTTATCCTTTAACTGTTGAAAGCAATCTAACTCTTTTTCCTCAAATTTAAACTTTCTTTCTTAACTTTCTTAATAAATCATATAACGGTTTCGCTATCGTCGAAAAGTTTTTTATAAATCTTCTAAAGTAAGAACACAACCCCAGGAAACTAACTAACTTCTAACTGCTTCCAATCCTTTTCCTTCTGCTCTAATGCCATCTTTACATATCTCAAATCCCAAATACTTAACCTTATCCTGTAAAAATTCACACTTGTCTATCCTTAATTCTAGTTGATTTTCCACTAAACGCTTAAAGACTTCTTTCAAAATTAGTAAATGTTCCTTCATACCTGCATTCGCGATCATAATATCATCCATATATATTATAACCTTATTTTCTTTTATCATGTCCCTAAATATATTATTAACAAATCTTTGAAAAACTTGTGGAGCTGTCTTCAACCCCATTGGCATTCTTAAAAATTCGTACTGGCCTAAAGGAGTGACAAACGAAGTATATTTTATCGATTCTTTATCCATAAAGACATGGAAATACCCATTTTTTAAATCCAGCTTCGTAAATATTGTTTTATTCACTAACCTATCAAGTAAATCATCTATTAACGGTAAAGGATAGTTGTCTTTTATCACCACCTTATTAAGTCTCCCAAAATCAATACACATTCTTAGCTCACCTGATTTCTTTTTAACTAACACTATTGGCGATGCATACTCTGAACTGCTCTCTCGTATTATACCATCCCGCATATACTCATCTAACATCACCTTTAATTTCTCTCTCTCTACAAATGATAGTCTTCTTGGTGAACAACTAAATGGTTTTGCATTCTCTACCGTAATATTCATTTCGCATTTAACCTTTGGCATAATAGGCTTTTCTGCATTAACATACATCGTTCTTAAAATTGTCTCTAATTCACATCGCACTTGCCTGTCTACCTGTTCCCCAATATTGTATGAATGTTCCTTTACTTCATTGTCTAAAGTGCAAATCTGTAATAAAGCTTCTTCAAAATTATCATTTACATGTGCATGCTCTTTTGTATTATCTTCTAATTCACGTAATCTCTCACTAACTAATTCATTGTCTAATAACTTACACTTAACTTTTAATTCTAACAATTCTTCATCTAACAATTTCTCATCTAACATTTCTCTTCTAACTTTCTGCTATCTAAAAATTTAACTAATTTTATTTCCTGCATTGGCAGCTCATTTACTAAATCTTCATCTTCCAATACATTAATTTCTTCCTTCGTGTTTTGGTCTTGATTTTCAATACGCTCTACCGTAACAATTTTTAATGCCGCTAAATCAATTTTCAGATCAAATTTTTTCATAAAGTCTCTACCCATAACTACTCCACACCTCATAGATTCGTCGGAAACAATTATTAAATCAAAATATATTTTAACTTCATGTTTCTTTACATAACATTGTGTTTTTCCAAATGTAATTAACTGGCTTTCATTTAGCCCAAAATATTTGTTATAACTTTCTTGCAGATCCACTCCATCAGGGACTAAACTTATCTTAATAAATGATACTGAACTTCCCGAATCTAGGAGGGCGTCTGTAATAATTGACTTATTAATACCTTTGCTAAAATAAATTTCAACTGGTCTTACGTAATTATTATCACCCTCCGATTTCCTCTTGGGGCATTGAGCTACCAGATGCTCTGCAGATCCACATCCATAGCATGTTCCCTTCTCTCAAATTGGTAGCTTGCAGTCTTTTTTTCCAATGTCCTTTTATATTGCAATTATAGCAACGCAACTCCTTCACTGCACTGCTCCGCGCTGCCTCCGATTTATCAACACGTTTAGCATCAATCCTCTGCTGTATAGAAAGTATTATCCCAGCAATCATCCGCAAAACTTTTTCATCACTCTCAAAACCCTGCAATTTTGCTTGCATGCGAAGATTGTCGACTGGAATCCCTTCGATAATTCCATCCACCAACTCCTCTTCATCCATGTTAACGTCTCGCGCCAATCGAACCTTACTGTCATAGTAAGTTACAAAACTCTCTCCAAACTTCCAGTTACGCCGTTAAAATTACGTCGTAATTCTCCTTTGGTTACTTTTCCATCGAATGCCAGTTTTAATTGCTGCAACAACTCCTCAAAAGGTTGAATAATGCGTGCTGGGTCAGCATGAAGCTATTGAAGTGCAACACCTTTGAGTTTTGCCATGCACAACAAGCGACATTGCATTTTTTGTCAAATTATATGCACTAGCCACATTTTGCAACTGCATTATCCAATTACGCACTGACGTTTGACCAGTAAATTCTAACAGCACTTCCTTTGCCAGTAGAAACATGCTTGAAGACACTGCAGCGTTGTTGTCCGATTCCGTACCAATTTGAATTTCATTACTATTTGAAATACCAGCGCCATCTTGTCGGGCGTCTAAATTATTTTCCCGCGCTGCTTCTTGTTGCTCCTCACTGCAATTCGCGTTGACGCTACTGCGCATTTGTATTTGCGTAAGCATGTGGGTTGCTGCTCCTATCTCCGCCTGCAAATTTCTGAGAATTTCTTGATTCTCGGCATCATGCACCTCATTTTCGTCCTCTATTTCAGCTTTTTCCATCACCAGAACACTGCCACGCTCCTCTGTCGGTACTGCATTTAACCGCGCCATTAATTCTGCTTTGCCGCCTTTTGTTGGCAAGCCCAAAATTGCCAACCATCTTTTTAATTGTGCCACCGATACTGTTGAAATATCAATATCCATGATGTGAATATTCGGACCACTTCAATATATAGTTATTTTTATTTATTACAGTAGGCAATATATATTAATGTTTATTCTTTTCTTTCTTTTTTTTTGTCGTACCGACGCTTCGAGATCACACTTATTAATTCTTATATTTATCGCACATCACATTGGATATATCGATATTATACATCGTTACTTTAATTTACAATAGATCGATATCAAACCGCTGTTATTCTATACGATAGTTATGTTAATACAATGTGTTTACCTTACATGCTATGTTATCATTATCTATTACAGAACAAGAGTTAACAGCGATACACTGGGCAATAGTACATTTTCGACCATATATCTATGGCAAATACTTCCTAGTAAAAACCGATCACAGACCACTCACATATCTTTTTTCAATGGTTAACCCAAGTTCAAAAATGACACGCATGAGGTTGGAATTAGAAGAATATGATTTCACTGTAGAGTATCTAAAGGGAAAAGACAATTTTGTGGCAGATGCACTGTCACGTATTACTATAAATGAGCTGAAGGATATGTCAGCAAACGTCTTAAAAGTCACTACAAGACAACAAAGGTTAGGTTATATCGGCAGGCCCCCAAGTGGGGGCCTCACATAGATCAGTATGATCCTTAGTATTGCCGGATAAGTGATGGAGGGTGTTAATTTATCGATTTAATTATCCCAGTCTAGTGCGCTGGTTAGTTTGGCAAAAGCAAGGAGTTCTTGGGGTGCCAGGCCCGCCGCTTCCTTCAGTGATGCAAGCAGGGGGCTTCCAAGGCATTTCACTCTCGAGGTCATGAGTGCGGGGCAGTCGCAGATGAGGTGTTCCAGAGTTTCTTTTACATCTGGTACCTTGCATTTCCTGCATTCTTCATTGTCGGTAATGCCCAACTTTTAGCGTGCGTTGCGGTCAGGCAGTGACCCGTGAGTATACCCGTCATTAGTCTACAGTCTCTTCTCGGGAGCTGTATGACGTATTGGGTCAATTTCTCATTCGCATGATTGCACATAGTGCGTGTTATTTTGCAGTTTGTTGTGCTGAACGACCTTCTTCTTGCTATTGCTGCGGCGCTTTCTTCTAAGCTGTGGCTTATCGATCGTAGCGGTATCTTCAGGTCTTCAACTGTCATTTGTCTAGATTCGGCACCTTCCTTCGCTAACTTGTCTGCCATCTCGTTTCCGTCGATGCCCTGGTGGCTGGGAATCCAAAAAGATGCGCACCTTCGAGCGGTTGCTTAATGCATCTAATGCTTCTCTGCTTGCCAGTACACTTTCGGAGCTGATGACATAGGATTGCATGGATTTGATAGCTGTCTGACTGTCAACAAAGATGTTAACCCGATTCTTGTTGAGCGTTATCGCAAGTTCTGCAGCCTTCTTTATAGCGAAGACCTCCGCTTGGATGATGCTACAGTAGTCTGGCAATTTATACGACATTTGAATAAGAGGATCTGCACAGTAGACCGCGGCTCCTACGCCGGTTTCCATTTTAGATCCGTCCGTAAATAACTTAGTTGCGTTTTCGTCCATGCCGATTTTCCAATCTTCATGTCCCATTAGAGTGGGCGTTCTGGAGAAGTTGTTTATTGGGGTCACATAGTCCGTGCTATTGAGTGACTCTCCTCCCACTTCACCGTGCCCGTAATTTGCGAGGGCCATATTTCCTGTAGCATAGAGACGTTGTGTGGTCTTTTGTGCTAGTAGTTTGGCCTGTATGTCAATAGGGAGAACTCCAAGTATCACTTCCAAGGCCCTTGTTGGAGTAGATCTCAGTGCCCCAGTAATGCACATCAGTGCGCGTCTCTGTACCGTTTCCATTGTCTGGAGGTATGTGGATTTCTTAGTGGCCTTCAACCATACTAGGACGCCGTAGAGTAGTATTGGACGAACAATTGAGATGAAGATCCAGTGCATCAGTTTGGGAGACTGGCCCCATGTGCTACTTAGCATCTTTTGCGATGCATATACATACGACATTGGTCTTCCAGCTCAGCTTGCTGTCCAATACTATTCCTAGATACTTCACGCTCTTTTTTTGGCTCGAGCATAGCCGCGTTTATAGACGGCGGACTCCATTGCGGTATCTTGTATCTCTTGGTAAAGAGAATTAGATCCGTCTTGTCCGCATTAATACTGAGTCCGACATCCATCGCCCACTTCAGTACTTGTTTCAGTGTACTGTTCATGACTGAGCTGATCGTCGTTGGACATTTGCCCACGATAATTATGGCTATGTCATCTGCGTAGGCGGCTATCTTTGGGGCTTTCCGTTTAAATTTCTTTAGGATATCGTTTACCACTAAGTTCCACAGTAGTGGCGACAGCACTCCGCCTTGTGGCGTGCCTCTGTGCGCTGCTTTGGTTGTGGTGGTGGTTCCCCCATTTGGCTCTAACTCTTCTGCAGCTCAATAGATTTCCTATCCAAGAGTTTACAGCCTCGTGGGTTTCCGCGGCTCTCAAGCTCCGCAGTATCGCTTCCGTAGATACATTGTTGAATGAACCTGAGATGTCCAGGAACGCTCCCAAGGCAAATTCCTTATGGTGTAGGGCTTTTTCGATGGTGGCTACTACGGACTGTAGCGCTGTTTCCACCGATTTTCCTTTTGTGTAGGCGTGTTGGTTGGATTCTGCGATTCGGTTCATGCCTCCTCTTATATGCAGATCCAGAAATTTTTCCAAGGTTTTAAGTAGAAAAGAGGTGAGACTTATCGGTCTGTAGTCTTTCGGTTGCATGTGACTGCATTTTCCTGCTTTTGGAAGGAATACAATGCGTGCCGTCCTCCAGGGTACAGGTATATATGCCAGTCTTAGACATGCTTTGAATATTGTTTCCAGCCATGGAGTGACTTTCTCTTTGGTCTTTTTCAGCATGGCTGGTATTATGCCATCTAGGCCAGGGGATTTGTAGCTCTCGAAGGATTCTATGGCCCACTGGATTTTGTTTTGTGTGATAATATGCCCAGGTGTGTCATACACTGGGTTCGTGCACTAGTTGTTGTGCATCTAGTATATCTGTGCATCCGGGGAAGTGCTCGCTTAGAAGGGCATTAGTCGCTTCCCCGCTGCTATTCGTCCATTGGCCATCGTTAGTTCTTAATTGGCTCTGAATTGCCGGTTGGCTTGACAGAAGCTTCCTAAGTCTGGCCGTTTCCGTGATCTTCTCGATACCAGAGCAGAAGGATCTCCATGAGTTCCTCTTGGCTGTCTGGACCTTTTTCTTGAAGTCACGGAGCCTTGTCCTATATTCGTCCCATACAATATCTTCGTTTGCTTGTTTGGCTAGTTTGAAGATTTCTTGTAGGTCAGTGCGTTGTGCCTTGAATTCTGGGTTCCACCAGGGTGGTCTTTGTTTCCTTCTTGTTATTGAGGTCTTGCACGTAGCGTTAAACGCTGAGGTTAGGTGGTGACAGAGAGTCTTCACGGACTTCTCAATATCCACCGTTGTTGAGATTGGTGTTGGGGATGGGAGTGTCCTTGTCACTTTGGTTTTAAACATATCCCAGTTGGTGTTCCTGGGATTTTTGTAAAGACTTTATGTCACTTTGCACTTAAGTTTAACTTCGAACTGGATGTACCTATGGTCAGAGAAGGAGGGTTTGCTGAGGACCCTCCATTCAGTAACTTCGGTATTTGTACCAGACGCGAGTGTTAGATCTATAACGCTAGATGAGGTGGGACCTACGTAGGTGGGTTCCTCTCCCCTATTAGCGATCCTAATATTATATTTTAGGATGAAGTCTAAAAGTGACTCACCTATTGTTGACGTCCTTGCAGCGCCATAGGGTTTTCTTACCAGAATTGCAGTTCTAGCTTTACTTACGGTAGTCGAATAGAAGATGGAGTAGTTGGTCGACCCTAGCCAGGCGATCTTGTTGCCCGAAGCGATCTAGGGCTCCTGGACTAGGGCCACGCCAACTTGGAGTACCGTGCAGTCAGTGGTAGGCACGTCCGGATTCTGCCATCTGAGCAATTTGAGCGTCTGCTCCTTTGGTACGACCCTCGGGAAGAGTACCTTGGCTTTCGGTATTGACGGAATACATATTCTGTCAACTACCTCCAGCTTAGCACCTTCCCAGAGGGCGTCCATTTTGGTCACAGTGTCAGTGACCCACTTCAGGGTGAGGTCATCATTACAGCTCAATATTTTCACCCCATTAAGCCATCCCGCTCCATCGAAGACCACCTCGGCTGAGACCCCGGCTCCTCCATTCGCTTGAATAGGGCGTCCAGCAGCTTCAGCTCTACCAACTTCCATTTCTCGGGCGTTATCCTGCCTTGGGGGTTACTGCGGTCGATGAGCGCGACGACTAGGTGCCGACGCGCCACATCGCTCTCCGTCTCCCTTTTCGGCAGTGGTTTTTGGGTGTCTTTTCGGCTTTTTGGCGCGGCCGCTTGCTCACGGGCACATCCTCCTTATCGTGGTCTTCGGACTTCTGCGATTTTTTGAGCAGCAGCTCCTCGATCTTATTTGCAAATTGGCGAGAAGTGGCCTTCATCGCCATTTTGCCTTCGAAGGCTTGCGGCCCTCCTCAATCCTCTCTTCGGCCCACTCCAGCTTTTTCCTCTCCTCGGGGGTGAGTTTCTTGCTGCCAGCGAGCCGAGATTTGATTTTAAGGACCGCTTTGTACTGGGCTTTGGCTCTCAGGCCCTCCTTTGTCTTTTTGGGCCCTTTCCTACTGGGGGAGCTGGAACCCTTGACTAGGGACCGCAAGAGGCCTGCTTCCGCCTCAGCACTTATCACGATGCCTTGAGGGTCGCTGTCCGAGTCTACGTGGACTCTGGTACCGCGCCACATCTTGGCGTTTTTAGACGTTGTGGCAGTAGTTGTACAACTGTCCTGGCCTGCTCCCATCAGTACAGAGGTGTGACCGCTGGCGACACGTAGAGAGGTGTTCACTCCCCGTGCCCGCCGGTGGTCACGCCTTCCACCGACGTTTGGGTTGACATCCCAGCCCGAGTTGAATCCTTAGAAGACTCCATCGTACTCCATTTGGTTGATTTTGTTCTTGGGAACCACCCCATAGCATTTTAGGCCTATCTGCCAGACACCTCTGACCATGGCTTCGGACACAACAGCACCAGACTTTTATAGTCCTCGCTTCAGCTGGGCCGTGCATTGCCCCGAGCAACAGGACAGTGACTGATTCTGACGTTTGAGTCAATACACAGCCCATTGCCCAGCCGGCACCCTCGTGGAGGGTTCAGTCAGAGGATTTGCGCCAGCCACAAGACAACAAAGTAAACAGAAAAATTTCTGCGCAGAAACAAATATAAATCAACGAGAAGAAACTCTTGTTAACGCTTCTAAGCCCAACGTGTACGAAGTCATTAATAATGACGAAATTCGGAAAGTAACGACCATGCGAATAACTGAATCAAAATGTTTATTTAAACGTGGAAATAAAGTTATAACAAGAATTGATGTTAGAGATCTGTACACCAATGGAATTCTAGACTTAGGTCAGTTCTTCCAAAGGCTTGAAACACAAGCCGGTATACGGCGATTAAACTGATATTTTTTACTTATTGTTTCGTAGCACATGAGTTTTTGTTTAAAATTTTTTAAATTATTTGCATCATACAAAATTGAATTGTTTACACTTAAAGCGTTTATACCATCAACTACATATTCCATTAGTGATTTATTGTCAACATCACCGGAGAAGATAGTTCGTTTCATTATCAAAAAATATTCTTGTAAGCTTTCTTTATTTTACGATCACTCATTTGTTTATGTAATTGAGCACTGTTTGCTGTTGTTTTAAATTCGTTTAAAAAGCTTTTCTTAAATTGTGCCAGCTTGATATACCCCGCTCACTAGCTACAAACATTCTTGCCAATCCTTTTAATGATCGTTTGGCAAAAATATATTTTTATAAATCATCCCATTGCATAACTTGCGCAGTATCTTCAAAGTCTTCTAACCATACTTCAATCGAAAGTGTATCGTCACCACTAAATTTACGAATCGAGTCTTCAAAGTCACGAAAGTTTAAAGCGAACCTCGGAGTCGCTAAACTATTTCATATACTGGCATCACTACTTCGTGCCATCACTGTAGAGGTTCACTCGCGTTCCTTTGTTTCTCACATTCACTTGTTCCAATTCTGCCGTTTCGCATTGATTGTCACATCCTACCAAACTTTGTGCGTGCTCGTAGTCTTCGCTTTGATCGTCTTCGTTATCATCGTCTTCGCTTTCATCTTCATCGTCGTTGGCATTGAAATCAGCGTCACTCAGCAAATTTCCTTTCTTTAAATTGCAAAAAATATGCAAGACAACGTTACTCTTATTATGCAGAATGTTCAATAAATGACATATTAACACTAGATCTGCTTCTGTTAAATTATCGTTTATGTAATCAATTTTTTAAATAAATTTTTCATTTATTTCGTCATATTCAAACTCTTTAAATTCGCGTAACCGATTTCGATTTTGTCTATCACCATTTTGTTCAAATATAAATTTATGAAGAAGCACAATATTCTCCTTTCTTTCTGCAGCATCTGCCTTATTACGTCGTATTCTGAAAGGCGCGACATTTTTCGATTTTCTTGATTCGCGCGCGGCGCCACAATGTACATGCGTTTTCTCTTTCTCTTTTCTTCCGTTATACTTGACGTTGTTGCAAACGCAATATGATGAAATTATACTTGAAATTTTTAACTTATTACCTCACTTGCTTATAAAATTTGTATTCTTTTTGCACCGACTTTTTATTTTTAATTTTTGTTTTATTATTTTTCTTTATGTTGAGCCCTCAATTATGTGGGACTTGAGTATAAACTGTTTTGTTTAAAGTTCAAGTCACAGTTGATGTGTTAAATTCACGGTTGTTTTAATATTAAATTAAATGATTTTATTTCATAATACTTTAATGTAGTTCCTTAAAATTAATTAGTACTTTAGTTTAGTCTTAATGTCGTCTTAGTTAATCATTTAATTCTTTAATATCGTCGTTAATTGAGCGTTAGCCTTGCTCTTTTACGTCTTTTGTCTTCGCATCGTCAACTAGAACTCCTCTTCTTCTTATAAATCTACGTCGTTGCCAGTCCGTCGACTATCACTTGGGCCATCTAACTCAGTGTTGCCAGATCATTTCCACAACTAGGCCATCCTACACTGCATTCGTCTCGAATGCGTCGTCGTTCATGCTCATCCAGGGATCGTATATGAAAATTCTCTAAGCGTTTCTAGAGAGTCGAAATTAATTAAACAAAGTGAGACGCGGTGGTTTCGATATTTACAAATTTATTGTTGCTGATGGCACACTTATTGCTGCTTCCTTCACGAGAGCGAATTTTATACTACTAGAGCGGTGACCACAACTTGGCCACGCACTCTCAAATTTTGCCGTCGGCAATTGCCGATCGACTCAAAACAAGAGAGTAATTTACATTTAACGACACTTCTTGTGTTCTCTTAACTGCTAGCTTAGTTCCATATGTTTATGCTGTTGTCGCATAATTGCGCCTGCTGGTGTTTTTATTTCGGCTATCCGAACCTTGCCGTCCTCCCTTCGAATTGTGCGCGTTACGCGCCCGGTTATCCACTGCTGAGGGGGTGTGTTGTCGTCGTGAACTAGCACGACCGCCCCTTCCTCGAGATTGTCCTCGCCTTTGGCCAGTTCGCTGCCGGCAGCGCCAACAAAGGCTGACCGATGAGTAGGTGGCCTAGCGTCAGCACCTCTCCATCGCTGGGGTCGCAGCTGTCGTCGAGCAACGGCCTGGAGTTGAGCAGCGCCTCGATGTCCACCAGATGTGTGCTCAACTCGTCCTGCGTCAAGTTGGCGTTGCTCGCTCCTCGCAGCAGCCTGTGCTTGGCAGACTTCACTGCGGCTTCCCACAGTCCTCAGAAGTGCGGGGCGCGGGGGGAATGAACCTGCACTGCAGTCCTCTCTCCGCTGCGAAGTTCACCAGCCTGGCCTCGTGGTTGTGGAACGCCGTCTGCAGCTCCCTCAGCACGTTGCTCGCTCCAACGAAATTCGTCGCATTGTCGCTGAATATTGTTTCCGGTAATCCGCGTCTCCCGATAAAACTTTTAAAAACATTCCAAAAGGTATCAGTTGATAAGTCGGTTACCAGCTCTAAATGTACCGCCTTTGAGGCAAAACAAACAAAAACGGCAACATACATTTTTACAGGTGGTCTACCCCTGATCCTATAGCTGACATAGAACGGCCCACAAAAAGTCTACTCCACTTACTCTTAATGGCCGACCTTCTGGTCGAAGGCAGGCAAATTTCCCATTATTTGCCCCAACAATTTTGGTTTGTATCGAAAACAGTGTACGCAATTACGAACAACTGCAGTGCACAAACTTCGAGCATTTACTACCCAAATTTGCTGCCTCAAAAGTCCAACTAGAACTTTTGGACCAGCATGGTAGTGCCTACGATGCAAAAAACTGACAAATAGTTGAATAAATCCTGATTCCAATATCTTTTGAAGTTCGTTGCAAATAGTGTTAAGTTCTTTTTATACTATCTGCTCCTGCCAAAATATCATCAACATAAAAGCACTTCTTAATCACATCTGATCCAATAGGATGTGATTGTGCGTGCATGTTGGCTAGCTCAAACAAGCAGCGTATCGCCAGAAAAGGTGCAGAAGCTGTACCGTATGTGACTGTATTAAGTCGGTATGCATTTTTTGAATATTTTGTGAAGTATTTTCTCTCCACAGAATAAGTTGGAAATTTCTGTCATTTTCAGAGATATTTATCTGCCTATACATTTTTGAAATGGCAGCAGTTACGGCATACTTATTCAACCGAAAATTAATCATGATTCAATATAGCTCTCTCTGAATTGTCGGCCCCACCATCAGTGTTTCGTTAAGTGAAACAGCTGTTGACGTCTTACTAGAAGCGTCGAAAACTACACGAAGCTTGGTGGAGGAACTTTCAGGCCTAAGACCGCATTGATGAGGAATATAATAATGCTGTGGTAGAGGAGTTGACTTCAAAATGGACATGTGTCCCAATTCTAAATATTCTTTCATGAAGTCATGTTACATAGTTTTAAGAACTGCATCCGTTGATATTTTACGCTCAAGTTGCAAAAAAACGCCTTTCAGCAGTTTGAAAGGACAGACCAAGAACCTTTGGATCGGTCTTGAAAGGGAGATCCACTTGGAAACGACCAGAAGATAACTGCTTTACAGTTTTCTCGAAGAACAGTTCACAAGCCTCTTGTTCAGCTGTTTGGCGAACAGCCTTCGATTCGAATGGAATCGGGTTGAGTTCACCTTCCTTTTTGCCTAGTTTCCTATTAGACACAATACAGGGTGTTTGTGGCGGCGGCAGTAGGATCTTCCTTCCTTCTGGGGGATCGTATGTTGGTGTGATGCTGAAAAGGATCGAAACCGACGCGAAAAACAACTCGAAAAAATAAGAAACAAAGCGGGGCGCGTGGCGTTCTCTTCACTGTGTATTTTCAACTGATCTTGTACATAGGATGTTTAACTTAAGCCTAACTTAACATAAATATGAAAATGTCGGATAAAAGAGCGCGAGACTCCTCGGTAACTCTCGCACTGTTTACGCCGATATGCTGCCTACTTTCAGGCGGCGAGTTTCGGCGCAAACATCCCGCCCCCCTTGCAATACTATTGCAAATAGACGAGGCCGGGATCTTTTTGGAGGCCGCTGGAGGGGCTTGATGGGCGCTGGCGGACTACGTCTTAAAGACACCGGATAGTACCCAGCCAAACAGAGTGTTCTGGGCCAACGGCAAACCACCGTGGGATGGAACCAGCCCTGGAAGGAGTACGTCTCCATAGACGTCGGCCCCAGAACGATGGATACTCTGCTTGGCACATGGCATCGACTGTCCGCTAGCGTGATGCCCGGATAGCTGGTTTGGATCGCCTTGTTAACCTTTTTGTGCCGGAGTCCTGATCTGCACATCTTCCATCTGCAGAGTCACTGCGATGGAGAACTGTGGCGATGCCCTTGACCTGAACAGGGCACGGCAAAACCCATTTTCGGCGGAAAGGCCAAAAGCCTTTGCCAATGAGGTGGGCATGCGGCTGTATGGGCTGCACGCGTCCCACAGCACACGCACCTCGAAAATCTTGCCGGCCATATCCAGGTCGACTATGGCGGTCGGCATCATGCTGATCGCCACAGAGGGGGACGTCGCCAGGGACTCCAAAGGTGGAAGAGGCGTCACGGATGGCAAAGATGTCTGTGTCTCCTGCCTCTCGGGTTGGGAGGTGATTGGAAGGTGGAGAAGCGTGTGGTGGCCCTCGCCGCATGTACGACAGGTGCCGCCACTGCGACATGAACCCTTCGAGTGTTCATGGGCGAGGCAGTTCGGGCAGTATTTGTTGATCAATACTGCCCAAAGACGCTTCTCCGCAGCCAGACGCAGGAATCTCTGGCACTTCTTCAGGGCGTGGACTCCTCTGCATACGCGGCATCTAAAGGAGTTTACCCCTTTTGGTTTCGATGGGGTGTGTGCCTTTGGTGGTGCCATCTTTACTAATCTGGAATGGAGAAGGTGGATATATGGATTAGTATTTTGGAGAACATATATCCACTGATGGACAACACAAGGTTAGGAGGGTGTCTGGACTGTGTCCTCTAAAGGAAGTAGGACTAATTTCGTTACTGGCCTTTTGATCACGCCACGGGTGGTGAGGATGTCCACCACGCGGACAATATCATCAGCGCCAGGATACGTAGAGTGGATTCGGCCGAGACGCCATTCGTTGACTGGAAGATTGTCTTCTTTGACAACCACCATATCGCCGACTTGGAGGTTTCTCGTTAGGAGTTGCCATTCGGAGCGTTTGTGCAACTCTTTGAGGTTTTCCTCTTTCCAACGGAAACAAAACTGTTGATGCAGAGCCTTAAGTCGCTGCCATCGGTTGATGATGGATACAGCGTCTTCTTGGATTTCAGGCTCTGCTACGGACATGAGCGGACCGCCGATCAGAAAATGGCCACGAGTCAAGGCTAAAAGATCGGTGGGGCTCTCAGACATGGGAGAAATCGACCTGGAGTTAAGGCACGCTTCGACCTTGCAAAGGAGAGTGGATAATTACTCGAATGTGTACTTTAGTGAGGAAGTGGACTTGTAGAAGAGCGATTTGAAGCTCTTTACTCCAGCTTCCCATAAGCCACCCATGTGCGGTGCGCTGGGAGGATTAAAATGCCATGCAAGGTTTTGTTGGCTGTATTTGATGGATATATCAGCCTTCACTGCCTTCATAAATTCAGAAGCAACGACCTTGGAGGCTCCGACGAACGTCTTTCTATTGTCGGAGTAGACGTTGTGCGGGCAGCCACGTCTCGCGACGAATCGCGCGAAGGCTGCAAGAAATTTCTCGGTTGTGAGATCCGAGGTTGCTTTTAAATGTATGGCCGTTGTGCTGAAACAAACAAAAACACATACATAGCCCTTGGTTATGAGGCAGGCTTGACCGGTGAAATTCTTAATTTCGAAAGGACCAGCGAAGTCGAGTCCCGTGTGGGTGAAAGGTCGAGAAAAGGAGACTCTAGCGGAGGGCAGAGTACCCATGAGTTGAGTTTGCAACTTCTTTCGATGAAGGATGCGAAATCGACAGGAATTGATGGTGGCTTTCACTAAAGTTCGGAGTTTTGGAATCCAGTAGCGCGATCTGATAAGACGCATCATTAATTGATTTCCACCATGGAGGGAGATACGATGCGTAAAACGGACAAGGAGGTGTGAGAAAGTACATGAGTACGGAAGGATGAGCGGGTGCCGTTCATCATAGCTTAAAGAAGCGGATGTTCTCACACGACCGCATGCTCTCATGACTCCACTGGCGTCAATGAAAGGATTTAAATTAATGATGTCGCTGCTCCTTGCAATCTGTTCCTTATTCAACAAACAGTTGTACTCTTTAAGGAATTGAGTACGTTGGGTATTCCGGATGAGCAGATCTTGAACATTAGAGAGTTCAGAACTTCCGACATCTGGAGAGAGCGTAAGATCAGGTTTACGACACCTTTGAATAAAGCGGTATACGTAAGCCATTACTCGCAGTGCTCTGTCGAGCTCTGAAAATCTCTCCAAGATGCAACCGGATGAAGGAGGCAACTTGGTTAAGTTGCATTTAACAGGACGAAGTTCTTCGTCTGTTTCATGAGCGATATTGATCGCAGCAGGCCATTGTTCTGCTGGAAGGATCAGCCAATCGGGTCCATGCCACCAGAGACTGTTGTCAATGAGGTCCTCTGACGAGACACCTCTACTGGCCAGATCGGCAGAGTTGTGCTCAGATCTGACGTGGGACCATTTGCCTGAACTCGTGAGCTGAGTTATCTTAGCTACTCTGTTAGCCACGAATGTCGTCCATTGACATGGAGGCTTATTAAGCCAGGCTAACACAATTCTGGAATCAGTCTAATAGTACTCTTCGTAGCTATTGACTGGAAGCTGAGGGAGGAGTGCTGCTGATAACTCGGCGAGCAGTAATGCGCCGCAAAGTTCTAATCGAGGCAAGGAGATGGTTTTTACCGGAGCTACTCTGGTCTTGGCAACAAGGAGATGGCTGGAAACTTTGTGTTGGATCTCAACACGGATGTAAATAGCTGCTCCGTAGGCGCGCTGAGATGCGTCGCAGAAGCCATGGATTTGGAGCTTAGCTAAGGGTGTATATTGGACCCATCTTGGGATCCGAATCCTATGGAGGGATGAGTAGCTGGATAGGAAATCCAGCCAGCGTTGCTTAAGATCTTGTGGCAACGCTTCATCCCATCCAAGATTTTGCAGCCATATCTCCTGCATGAAAATTTTGGCACGGACCACGAATGGTGCCAGCCAGCCTGCTGGATCAAATAATTTGGCGATGTGAGATAGAACTTCACGTTTAGTGTAAGACTGTCTCACATCTTCTTCGGAGGGGGCAAAGAGAAACTCATCCGTATGTGCTTGCCAGCGTATACCTAGAGTCTTTGCTAAGCTCGCTTCACCTAGTTCGAGAAAATCTGCGTTTAGTAGATGGTCCTTGTGGATATTAGCTAGCACATCTTTGTGGTTAGAGGTCCACTTTCTTAAGGGAAAGCCAGCTGTCTCAAGAGCTTTGCATAACTCTTGTATGGACGCAGTGGCGCGCTTTATGGAATGCGCGCCAGCAAGGACATCGTCTACGTACATGTAGTTGGATATGATGTCGCTGGCGAGAGGAAGATGTGTGCTAACATCCTGGGAGAGCTGTTGAAGAACTCGAATGGCCAAGAATGGAGCACAGTTAACTCCGAAAGTGACTGTGTTGAGTTCATAGTCACAAACCTCGCCATTTGGGTTCCTGAAGAGGATACGTTAAAATGGCGCGTGACTCGTGTGAACGAGTATCTGCCGGTACATTTTAGTGATGTCGGCATTAAAAACAAAACGGAAAAAACGCCATTTCAAGATCTGCATAGTCAGATCGGATTGGAGAACGGGTCCTGAATGTAGGATATCGTTCAAGCTCTTCCCATTGGAGGACGGACTGGAGGCGTTGAAAACAACGCGAACTTTTGTGGTGGTGCTCTCAGGTTTGAAAACAGCGTGATGAGGGAGATAAAAATTGATGCAGTCGTTACTCAGAGAGACCGGCCTCATATGGCCTAAATCTAAATACTCCTGAATAATGGAGTCGTACTGCTCTTTTTAAAGGAAAGTTTCTCTTTAATCGACATTCGTTTCTGAGAAACTGAGCGAGTGCGATGGACCTTGAATGTCCTAATTGGAAGGTTTCAGGATTCTTGAATGGGAGAGTAACGACATATCTGCCCCTCATTAGTTCTTGATGTGGTGCGGAGAAAGTTGTTTTCACACGCTGAATCAGAAACTTTTACCAGCTTGGCTGGTAGATCCTACACAACCCAAAACTTGGTGAGAAGATCGTCAAGCCTTTGCTCTTTGCTGATCGGGATCCTTGTGGTGAAGGATGACACGGTCGAAAGATTCGACTTGGCTAATGATCCAGTGAGGACCCAGCCGAATATGGTCTCTTGACCGAGCAGAGATCCACAGATTTTGGACACAGAGCCACTCTTTATAATAGATGGAAGTAAATCGGCTCCTAAGAGCACGTTTATTTGAGAGCTCTGGTGGAAATGCGGATCAGCGAGTTGAAGGTTTGGCAGGTCCTTCAGAAGATCCTTGGAAATTGAGTAGGATGAAAGGTTACCTGTCAATTGAGGAAGAACAAAGGCTTCAGTTTCTAGCTGTAACCTGGGAGTGATCGGGGAGCCAATCTGGAAGTGACACAACTTTTGTGGCTTGACTGAGATAGCTTGATTTAAGCCAGTTACTTGAACTTTCACGGCTTGGTAGGAGGGCTTTATGATGTTAAACATCCGTTCGGAAATGAACGTAGCCTCTGATCCTGGATCGATCAGTGCAAGTGCCTTAAAAGTCATGCCCAAATGGCAAAAATTTATAAGGGCAGTGCCGAGAAGAACATCTTGTGTGTTCGCCGTGAAATTGTTCTCAATACTAGTCGTCGGAGAAGTGGACTGTATACTTGAATTGGGAGTTGGTACAGAATCTGCTGAAGAGGGCGCGGCAGGAGGGGTGCCACGATGCAGGAGTGTATTGTGGCGACCCTTGCACGTAAAACAATTATGTTGACTCGTGCAATCTTTAAGGATGTGTCCTCTTGCGAAGCAGTTCAGACACAACTTCTGCTGTTTGATGAAATTGGACCTTTCATCAACAGCCATTTGGAGAAAGCGCGGACACAGACGTATTGGATGGTTCTCCTTTGAGCAAAGTTTGCAGGTTTGTGGTTTGCCTACAACGTTTGTCTCAAAGGAGTTGACCTTCCTCGTAGGAGGCTCCTTTCGGGCAGGTTTGGGACTAGTCTGTGCGCTTGTAGTACGTTGTACGTCCTCTATCGCTTCTAATGTGCGATATCGCTCTGAAAGGAAATCTGACATTTCCTTCCACGACGGAATTTCAGCCTTGTTTAGAACTGACTGCTCCCAAAGTGACAACGTCAGCCTTGGGAGTTTAGACGAGCATAGGAAGACTAGAAGGCAATCCCAATTCTCTGTGCTGATTTTGGAGTGGTCTAGAGCCGTTAAGCAATTTTCAATAGTGCTTTGAAGGATTTGGATGGCGGCTCCAGACTCGTGAGAAACTGACGGAAGGTTGAAAAGGATCTTAAGTTGGCTGTTGACTAACAACCTCTTATTTTCGAACCTGTCCGTCAAGTTTCTCCAAGCAGAGGAGAAACCCTCATTCGTGAGAAGGGATTTGGAAACGATGGTCTTCGCATTTAAATGGAATAATTTCTCGATCTGACTTAAGCCGGGATCGGAAATGTAGACCGCTGTGAAGAGATCACGAAAAGTTGGCCATTTAAGGTAGTCACCGCTGAAAACTTTAGCATCGAAAGGTGGTGACCGATAGCTTCGTGGGTGGAAGGCTACTTGTGGTGCTGCAGGTGCTGGAGTGGGGAGCCGTTGCGGTCTCTATACTCTCATTTAATTGAGAGGCAAGTTCCTCGTATATGGAGGAGCAGTGGTCATACCGCATTTGCATGGCGATCTTGTCCGCAGCATTCGTCTCCGTTTGAGACAATGCGTTCGAACAGAGTTCATATTTGAGCTCTACGGCAGTCCATAAGGATCGAAGCTGCTCAAGACGCACTCTGTGAGTGTGAAGTGAGGCTGTGGGAGAATTTTGAATCCTAGCTTCGAACTGCGTGAGCTTATCGGAAGCGTTAATGAACTCTTGGAGTGCCATTGTTATTGCCAGTGAAATCTGATGACCAACTGCACGAGTGATTGGAGGAGTGTGCACCGAAATTTTGGCACCTGACTAACCTTAGATGTGACCGGAGTTACAACTTTCCGTAATGAGGCGGGAGAAGAGTGTTCTACCAGAAAGGGAACTTGGAAGAGAGCTGGAGTGTCTATGCTTAGTCGTGGGTACAACAAGGTGTTTCTTGGTATCTTTACTATCAATTGGCATAACAGGCTTTCAAAAAAAAGCGAGAAAAATGCAATTGATGCTGGTGACGGAACCAGAAACGTGAAAGAGAAGAGCGTAGAAAATTGGACGAACAGAAGTTCTTGTTTGAACAATAAACAAGAATATTAGACAAACGATCGGAAATTTTATCGAATCTATTGAGCGAGGACTAAGTTGATAAGTTACAAGGCAATACTTTTTGAAAAAACGTTGCAAAAAAAAAAAATAAATATTATATTATAAATATCGATATATTTTATTGAGTGATAATACTTATCGAAACAATTATTATACTCAGCATGAAATTGTGAGAAGATGTAAAATAATTTATTTTCCAATAATAAATTATACTGTGAAAAAAAAATAAATAATTATTTATTAGTAGGATATCTTTTCTCAGACGGAGGAAAATATATTCGATAATTTTTTGCAATGTTACAGCGCTTTGTAATACCACAACACAGTGCACAATAAGACGATAAATAAATATAAGTGACTTTAAAAGTCACGGTTGCCCACCAAGTAATATTTTTAAAAATTTGAGCTAGTGCAGCCCTGGAACAATAACACTGAGTGAATGTAAAAAAAGTGGTGGTGGGTCGATTGTGATCGAACTGCGATCACTAAGGCAAACTGCGATCACTAGACTGACAAATGTAAACAAAGAAATTATAAAATATTTCTTTGTATTCAATTTAGTGTTTAATTTAAGTGTTTCATAAACTAATGTAAGAATCCAATAAAACGATGTAATATAATGTGTTTATGTGTTTTAGTTAGATATTTAATTGTAAGAACATATGTATCTGTGTAGTGCCGGTGCATCCGAAATATTGCTGCCGGCAAAGTGTATGTAGTGTGTATTTTATATGTTTACATTAATAAATAAATAAATGTGAAAGAAATGCAGTGTTATTTTTTTTATTATTTGGAATTACAATTGCCACTTGAGGTTTGGACCTTGGCAATGTGTTTTAATGGGCAACGTAAGTATGTAATATATGTGTATATATATATATTACACATATAGTACCATGCAATTTGGAGTTAGAATGGAGAGTGTATGAACCTTGTTCGTTGGAAAATGGTAGGAGAAGGTACATACATATATGTGGCAGAGGTTTCTAAATAGAATCGGATGGATAAACCGTGTGTAATTGGTGATTCGTATTTCCGTACATATACGAGTATATGTATGGAAAACTTTCGATGGTGGCAGTCGTCTGTATGTAAGTATGTGCTTACTGATGCAGCAACATATGTACATACATACAGAGATACCGGTGACGCAAATTGCGAGGTTAGGAATTAAATTAAATTTAATTAGAAAAGATCTTTCTTTTCACAAAGGAACAATTACACACAGTCCTCTGCCGCATAAAAATAAGTATAAAATTTAGTACTTATCTGGGGGGATCCTGACGAGATGCCGATGACCGTGGTTCGAGCGGAGCGAGGGATGAAAATCCAGCGACGTATTTATATACAATATATATCCGGCTCGAAGGACCAATGTTTGTGGCGGCGGCAGTAGGATCTTCCTTCCTTCTGGGGGATCGTAGGTTGGTGTGATGCTGAAAAAGATCGGAACCGACGCGAAAAACAACTCGAAAAATAAGAAACAACGGGGCTCGTGGCGTTCTCTTCACTGTGTATTTTGAACTGATCTTGTTCATAGGATGTTTAACTTAAGCCTAACTTAACATAAATATGAAAATGTAGGATAAAAGAGCGCGAGAGCCCTCGGTAACTCTCGCACTGTTTACGCCGATATGCTGCCTACTTTCAGGCGGCGAGTTTCGGCGCAAACACAGGGTATACAGTGACTAATATGCTTTTGTTTTTTTAACTGAAAAATGTCCTTTTTCATGTGCTTGCTTTATGATTTCGTTTTACATTCCAAGAGGTACTACAATTAACTCATCGTCGTTCACCACCTTGTGCAAAATACCAAATTTCATTAAATATCCGTTGTGTGATGTCATCTCTGCGAGGAGGGCCATAATAGCACGTAATTCATCATCTTGATTTTGCACATATTTTATATTGTTATGTAAGGTGTCGTCCTTAATAATCATGATCGGAGGACGGCTTAAAGCATCGACGTGACGTAGTCGTGTTCCACTCCTGTGTTCAATGTCGTAATCAAATTCCAGTAACAAGAGGACCCATCGAGCAACTCGTGTAGATAAAAGATTCTTTTGTCCATCGTTTTAGCAAAGGCGTTACAATTTGTAATAATCTCCTAGAAGATAAACACGAAATCTGTTTAGTGCTTCTACAACTGCTAGAATCTCCAAATGATAAATGGACAGCTATTTATCTGCTTCGGACGTTTTCTTGCTCATATAATATACATATAATTAATTAATTATATAATTAGTTTTCAAAAATGACTCTTTTTTATGTTTAGCATCAAATCATATTCTGCACATCTTTGAATAACCTATTTCCAGGTTTTTAATTGCCTCGTCTTCGTCTTTCGCTGATATAAGGTAAAGCTATACCTTGAGTTGTTAAATCTCTAAACACTGCATTAACGTGTCGTTGGAGCTGTATGTTGACACTCGGAGAGTTGGATAAACCAAATGGAACTCTCTTAAACTTAAACTGACCATTGTGTGTTACGAATGCAGTAAACTTACGACTGTTCTTTTCTACGTAAACATGAAAAAATCCGTTTTTGAGATCGATTGTGCTGAAAACATTAGCGTCTTGTAGACTGATCTTCAATTAGTGGCATCAGTTTATTGATGCGTCTGTAATCTACACAGAGTCGTGGTGATCCCTCGCGTTTTCTCACCAATACCATTGGGCTGCTGTATTCTGATTCCGATGTCTGAATAATGCCGTCTCTGAGCCATTCATCAATCTGATTGTCCACAATGCGTCTCTTGGAGTAGGGAAATCGATGTGGACGTGAAAAATCGGAGTGTCTTCCTTTAATGTTATGCGCATTTGAATTTGTGTTGTTTTAGTTTTAATCGGTTTATAATTGTTTATTAGGTTTACGACTTTATTTTTTAAATTTGTGGACTTGCCCTTTCGTCGATATTTAGTTCAACCTCTTCACTAGTGTCTACTTTCATCAGAAAGTCTTCTTCTTTTATTTTATTTTTAATCTTTTGAATCGTTATTCCACTACGTGTTATTTTGATTTCTGCTTGCTTGCAAAACTGTTCACCTAGAATTATATCAACGTCTAGTAACTCTGTACTCACTACCAGAAAAAACTGATAAATTCTTCGTTGTCTATTATAAAAGACTGTTCAAATCGACCAAAAGGTTTCACTCTGTCTTTATTATTCTTATTTCCAAATCCAATAAGATTCAATAAGCGCTGTAAGTTCATTTTGTTTAATTTTCACAGTCTTACACATCATTGAGTCATTAGCTATCTTGCGCATATTTGTGACGTTTGAATTGTCATTTGAACTTTGGCATTCTTGTAAGCTTTCTTTGGAAATGTGCCTGAAATTGTTGCATTTGAAACACTTTTTCCCTTTAAGTTTTTCAACGCAGCTATTAGATGTATGTCCGTTCTCACCACAGTTAACACATTTTATTCCATGATTCATTTTAGCTGTATTTTCTTTTTCATTTATGTCGGTTTTATTTTTATCGTTACGGCTATTAAACTGATATTTTTTACTCATTGTTTCGTAGCACATGAGTCTTTGTTTAAAATCTTTTTGTTTACACTTAAATCGTTTATACCATCAACCACATATTCCATTAGTGAATTATTGTCAATATCACGATTTTTTTCTTCTGCCACTTATCGAAGATGTTCTTGACAAACTACAAGCAACGAAATTTTTCAGTTCAGAAATTTCTTTTCACGTGCCCATCGAGGAAAAGAGCAGACACGTAACGGCTTTCATCACACGAACATTTTTGAATTTAACAGAGCTCCTTTTGGATTAAATAATTCGTCAGCTGCGTTCATCAGATATGTCAAGCACGTTTTTATGAAACATATTATCGAAATGGTAATACGGGTTTATATGGAGGACATTGTTATTTTCGCAGAGTGCAGACGTATGCATGCAGAACAGCAGACAAGTTTTGGGAACAGCAGCCAGGTATGGTTTGAGTGTAAAATAGAAAAGTGCAGTTTCTTAAAGCATTTTTTCTCAGGCTGAGGTACATATCTCAGTCTCGCCAGGGTCTTTACAGAAAAATTTATAAATACTAGGACTACTATGACCTTTAGAAAGAGGGGCTACTAGCAGGTTATCGACTGCTGAGATATGTACAAGGTCCACGTCACGCACGTGTACTCGCAGGCCACCTGGTAGCGGATTCTACCACCATGTGGTCCCCTTGAGCTCACGTGCACGCGACTCCTGACCGCTCCTTCGTGTCACGCGTGACCTGCTGGCGGCCTGTCGTGGCCGCGGGTACTTTGGCTTATACTCCCACAATTCGCTCGGTGGTGTATTCCACCACACCGCAACTCGTAAGAGCACACGCACCTCACTTGCCAGCTATCGTTCGCTCACGACAAGGCCTATTGGTGTGTATACACTGCGAATACACTGTAGTAAGATACACAAATGCATATACTCTGTTTAATATAGAGTATGTAGCAACATTGTATATGCAAGCATTAGGTGCAAATTTAATATGACCGCTCAATTATGTATGAGACGGTTAGCGGCGCAGCGTGAGAACTGCTGCGCAAGCACTCTATATATAATTGCCTTATATACGCTCACATTTATATATTTAAAAACCATTATGTATTAGACTTAAACAAAGAATATTTTCGCAATAAAGAGACAGTTAGATATGAACTGGCGAAGAACCAAGAAGCAAATTGATTTACTCTACATGGCGACCGTTACATAGTCACGAGGCTGCTTATAATACTCTTGTTGTTGACTGTATAATTGTGGATACAATATGACTGAGTGAGTAGAGTATAGTGCAGTGTATTGGGAAATAGAATAGCGTACGTTAATCCCAACACAAGTCACATGCTCACTCAGCAATAATAAAATTATTACCAAACAACCACCAGTTAACCAGTTAACCATACAACAATTAATGACAGAGGAGCTAAACTTCAACAATGCTGTTCCTATTGAACAAAGGGATTTGCCGACGTTGCAAGAGGCCTTGCAGGCAAATCTAACGGATGGACCAGGCCCAATCACAATAGTTGAGTACAGGGCACGCCAGGAAAAAAAGGAAATACCAAAACATAAAAGGAGTGGACGAAGAGCAAAACTCATACAGCAACGGCGACTGGTCAAGGAAATGATCCAGTTGGCCATAGACGAATCATCCCGACAACGCTGTAGCGTATACAACAAATTTCTCCAGCTTGTCTAGCCATCTCTCTCATTTCCTTCTTCTCTTTAATCACCTCATCTTCTAAGTTTGACGAAGTAAAAATTTCAGCAAATTCTATACGTTTTATTTTCAATTTTTGAGGAAACAAACTATTTTCCTCATCCCGATCTTCTTGTTTTAAAGGAACTGTTCTATAATGGCACTTAATTCCTATAGTTTGCTGTCCATATCCTAACTTAAAATATCTATTCTGTAGTAAGATATACAAATGCATATACCCTGTTTAATATAGAGTTTAACATAGAGTATGTAACAACATTGTATAAGCGTATATATCGTATGCAAGCATTAAGTGCAATTGTAATATGACCGCTCACTTATGTATGAGACGGTTAGCGGCGCAGCGTGAGAACTGCCGCGCAAGCACTCTGTATAAAATTGCCTTATATACGCTCACACTTATATATTTAAAAACCATTATGTATTAGACTTAAGCAAAGAATATTTTCACAATAAAGAAACAGTTTGACTTGAACTGGCAAACAGCGAAGTACCTAAATTAAAGTAATGGGTTGTGAAGAGGGGGGGTTAGGTAATAAAGGATCCTAATTAATTATTAGAGTGTTCATAGGGAAAAAATCTTGACAGACACCATCCTAGTGACGGTAGTGTGGGACCCGCACCCACTAAAAACCCTCTAAAGAACACTCCCCCTACGGCTCGTTTGTGATACCCCCTTGCGGAACCACTCCTGAAGTATAAATCTTCGCAAGGGGCCGAGCTTAGCCCTGTGGTGGCTCTACCTGGTTGTAGGGTGCTGCGTGGAAGAGTTTCGCAGTCTTTCTAGCCTACGCTGCTCTACCATAATGCACACACACATATCCCTCATACATTCTCAATTTTCTGGGGTCTCAATCATACGCCCTACAATATTTTCTGAACTTATATCTACTCCTAAGCGTCTGTTGACGATTTCCCATTCGCCTGCGTAATAAGGGCAGTGGAAGAAAATGTGTTCCACAGTCTCATCGCCTTCATTGCAAAGGTAGCATACAACTTCAGGATCATGACCATACTTGTTCAGGTAGCGCCTGAAACAGCCATGTCCTGTAAGACTCTGGGTCATATAGTAGTCCACTTGTCCGTGGCTTCTTCTGACCCAAGCTTCTATATTCGGCACCAGTCGATTTGTCCACCTCCCACTGCTAGTTGCATCCCACCTTTGCTGCCAATCCCTAATGGACTTACCTTCATCGTAGGTAATAGGGGTTTGGCTGTGCCTCTGATTATATTGCGCTTGGTAGTCCTGCGCGGTCAAGTCAGCCGGCATTATACCGGCTAGAACTTGAATGGCATCACCGGATACCGTCCGAAAAGCGCTGCAGACTCTCTGGCTGCTACGTCTCATTACAGCGTTGTAGTGTCGGGCGTAGGTTGCCTTTTTAAGCGCTGATGCCCATAAAGTGGCTGCATACATCAACACCGATAGGGTAACACGCGATACGAGGGATTGTATTACCTGCTTTGGTCCCCCGTTTGGCATTACTTTCGAGCGAGCGCCGCTTGCACTTTGGCCGCCTTTTTCGCTCATTGCGATATTCGCTTTAAGCTCAGCCTTGCATCTATAAGTACGCCTAGATACTTAATTGATGTGCCCGTGCGTATACTAAAACCGTCTATACTGAGCGTCACATCTTCAAGTTTCTTTCTGGTTAAGATGAGAACCGCCTCAGTTTTTTCCCCGGCTAATCTTAAGTCGTGCTTACTAAGCCACTGCTTTATCCTTTGCGTAGCATCGGTGCTGTAATCTTTCACCTCCGCCAGGTGCTTTTCAACTATGATGACGGCAATATCATCAGCATATCCGATGATCTTAACCTCATCCCTCAGTGGTAGGCGTAGTACCCCATCATATACTATGTTCCACAGGAGCGGTCCAAGAACCGATCCTTGCGGAACGCCGCTTGTAACTTGGTATTGTTTCCGGCCTTCCTCAGTGTCGTACACGAGTGTACGGTCACTCAGGTAGCTACCGACAATGCTGAGCAAGTACTGAGGCGTGTTGAGGTTACGCAGCGCCTGCATGATATGATGCCAACTCACCGAGTTAAAGGCATTTTTTATATCAAGGGTAATCACAGCGCAGTGCTTCTTCTGGCCTCCTCGCCACCTATCTCCTGATATTGCTTCTTCAGCAGTCTGCTTGACCCTGCTAATCCCGTCTACAGTTGACCTATTTCTCCTAAAACCGTATTGGTCGTCCGATAGACCACCGACTTCTACTACGAAGGTGCTAAGCCTGCTAGCTACTACCTTTTCTAGCATTTTCCCCATTGTATCAATCATACAGAGCGGTCTGTATGAATTAGCCTCGCCTGGCGGTTTATTACCTTTTGGTATTAGTACCAGTCTCTGTCTTTTCCAGATTTCCGGAAAAGTCCCTGTCTGTATACATTCTGTGTATACTGCTGCGAATAAGGTGGGGTTCGCGTCTACCGCTAACTTCAGCACCTTGTTGGAAACTGCATCTAGTCCCGGCGCCTTGTTGTTTGCGAAGGTACTAGCTATCGCCAATACCTCTCCTGCCCCTACTTCTTGTCGGAATCTACCTACCCCGTCAGTCCAAACATCTGCATCTGTAGGTTCAGTATAGTGATCCCCCTGTGTTGGGAAGAGCGTCTCAACTATTGTGCGCAAGACTTGAGGACAAGCCGGAGCTGTTGCTCGCTGTCCTCTTATCTTGCTCATTACTGCCTTATATGCCCCACCCCAAGGATTGGTGTTCATACCATCACGCAGGGTGTTAAAGTGCGATGCTTCACTTAGCTTTATCGCTTTCTTTAGTTCCCTTTTTGCGTCATTGAAGTGTGATCTAAGGATTTCCCGTTCGTCCTTATTTCTACATTCGACATAGGCTTCTTCTAGCTCGTATGCATTTAAATCTAGAGTCCGCGATCTCGTGGCTCCACCAGAACGCTGGCTTCCATCTTGGGCCACCTTTGGATTTCTTCGCCATGGAGGCGTCACAGGCAGAAGTCAATAGGTTGGAAAGTGATGTTGCCTTCGCGTCAGAGGTATTACCTTGCAGGACAACGTTTTGCTGCTCTGCGATGAGGTATCTAAGGACGCCCTCATCCAGAGTGTCTTCTTTCCAACCATTGATTACTCTTTCCTGGGTGCTTCTGCTGCGGTGTCTATCTACCCTCATTAATATGGCTCTATGGTCACTATGAGTGTAGATATCACTTACTTGCCAAGAGATCAGTCTACTTATGTTGGTGCTGGCGAAAGATATGTTAACGATTGACGTCCTGCCATTTCGCTCAAAGGTGCTTTTATTGCCTGTGTTAAGCAGCACCACGTCTAATAAGGAGAAGGCTGTAATGACTGCCTGGCCTCTGGTATTTGTGAGGCGGCTGCCCCATTCGGCAGCCCAGGCATTAAAGTCCCCACCTACAATGTTTGGATGACTACTTCTAACATGGTTCCCTATGTTATCTAGAGTCCTATCGTAGTCGTGCATTTCTAAGCTCGGTGGTTAGTAGCAGCTATAGAAATATACACCGGCTATTTTTGCCCTAGCGAAATGCACTTCAGTGGTCAGCGGCTTATCGTCAGTTGGCTTGTTTCCACAGGCCCAGATCGCCGCTTTACCAGTTTTGTCACTAACCCTAGACAGTTTTTGCTGCCCACAATGTGATCTATGTCTCGCCGCTTTTGGTCTTTGCAGACCGCACAGCAAGCCGTAGCCCTGCACATTTTAATTTTGTGCCCCTTTTGCCCGCATTTTATGCAGCAGTCCACTCTGTTTTCAGTGCTGGTACATGTGCGAG
Organism: Zaprionus nigranus; assembly: GCA_018903425.1. Classification (NCBI taxonomy): domain Eukaryota; kingdom Metazoa; phylum Arthropoda; class Insecta; order Diptera; family Drosophilidae; genus Zaprionus; species Zaprionus nigranus. Next base: position 18,077 of record JAEIGD010000286.1, on the reverse strand, counting down.
ACATATGTCCGTAGTGCCAGCACTTAAAACACTGTAGAGTGTTGATTTTTTTCAAACTAACTCTGCACCTAACCCATCCTATCCTAAGGTGTCCCCTTTCTATGGCCCTATTGGCTACTTCTACTGGCACCTTAAGCAGAGCTGTTTGCGTCTCCCCAAAGGATTTACGTAGACTCTTTACTATCCCGCCCAGCTTTCTACCTTCTCCTATCTGCTGCTGGGCAGCCTCTATGATGTCATCTCTAGTTTTGACCTCATCTATGTCCCTAACCTCCATGAACACTTCTTTTGTGAGTGTACCTAGGAATTGCTGCACAGCTACCTCGTAGCTCTGCGGCACCGCACTAGGTTTTTTCTTCAGTTGAAGGAGCAAGTCACCACCTTGCATCCTTCGAATGCGCGTGACGTTTTCGCCTAGATCCTTGAGTGCATCATTCCCCTTTATTGTGCGGAGAATTTTTTGCATAGGACATGTCGCCTTTTGCGGACACGATGATAGCATCAGGCCTACCGGCGACTTTTTAGGCTTCGGTACCTTATGGATCACCTTGGTCCATCCATCCTTCTTCGGCTCTTTCTTTGAGCTCCTTTAGTAGCCTTGGCAACCTTGGGCCTGCTCTGCTCTTCTACTGGCTTTCCCCGAGTAGTCTCTCCCATTGGTTTGGCCTGTTCAGCTCTTCGTGCCTTATGTGGGACTTTAGCTGCAGTCGGGCTGACCCTTTTGTCGTCCTGTTTGCCCCAGAAGGCTCCAGGTGACGACTCTTCTTTGGGGGAGTGGGCCGTGTTCCAGCCAGACTCTCCCTAGGTCTTTTCGGGGTGTCGGCCGCCGTAGATACTACCTGAGAGACCTTTTGTCCTTCAGATAGTATTTTCATTTTTCTTATTTGCACTGCTACACAGTGCCTTCATTTTACCAAATGTATCCTTCATACCCTGGTTGATATGTCGGACACCTTTGGCGTTCATCATCTCAAGCACTTGCTCAATTAGTATTGAGAGCTGGCTGAGCTCGGTGACTTCTTCTGTCTGTCTGTTATCCCCAGGTGGCGACCTTGCTGGCACTTCTGTCTCCTTTTCGACCATAGGAGTTGGTCTTATGGGGGCTGCCGGCTGTGCTATTGATCCCACCGGGGATCTAGCCATTTTCGTGCTCTTCCTGAAGAATACACTTTCATCTTCTCCATTCTTATTTATTGTGGAGGGAGTTCCTTCACGCTTCTTTCACTGTTTATATCATTGTTGATATTTCTTGCGATGTTACCTGCAACGGTGGCCAAGTTGCCCACCACCGAGGCATTGCGGTCGCTGGATATCAAACGACGGGGGCCCGCTTGCTCACCCCTCCCTGTCGCCGGCACTGGGGTTCCGACTCCCTGCACCGTAAAAGCATTCCTTAAAGGACCTACCATGTTGATTTATAATGTAATCACCCATGCGGTTGTTATAGTCTGCCCGCAAAAGACTGTAGACGCCTTCTCGCATTTGTCAGTCATTGAACAGGTGTTTGCGGACTGTCCAGGGGATACCTGTTCATTCGATCGGCGGTTGCGAGCTGCTTGCCTTCTCCGAGGGTGTGTGTGTGTGTGCGTGTGCGGTATTAAAGGTTGAGAGGGGAGCATGTGAAACTGAGCATGCATGATCGTGTTTGTAGGCGCACGTGTTCGAGGCTGTGTGTGCGTGCGTGGTATTTTAATGATATTTGAGAGTCCGAGAGACCCTAGTTCAACAAGTTAATGTGTGCATTGGCCCTTTTGTGAGTGCGGGTTCTAGGACAATGGGCGCGGATTCTAGGACAAAAAGTGGAGTGGGGTAATACAAATTAATGAGGGTGTGTAAATGAAGGTAATGGGTTGTGAAGAGGGGGGTTAGGTAAGAAAAGAATCCTAATTAACATGTCGATCGGTTATTTGTAGGTCATAATAGGAATACTTAATGGGTTTTAGGTATATCAGTAGGTGATAAAATAGTGTGGGAAGTGTTAAAGGTTGCATCTGTAGGTTCAGTATAGTGATCCCCCTGTGTTGGGAAGAGGGTCTCAACTATTGTGCGCAAGAGTTGAGGACAGGCCGGAGCGTTTGCTCGCTGTCCTCTTATCTTGCTCATTACTGCCTTATATGCCCCACCCCAAGGATTGGTGTTCATACCATCACGCAGGGTGTTAAAGTGCGATGCTTTACTTAGCTTTATCGCTTTCTTTAGTTCCCTTTTTGCGTCCTTGAAGTGTGATCTGAGGATTTCCCGTTCGTCCTCATTTCTACATCGACATAGGCTTCTTCTAGCTCGTATGCACTTACGTCTAGAGTCCGCGATCTCGTGGCTCCACCAGAACGCTGGCTTCCATCTTGGGCCGCCTTTGGATTTCTTCGCCATGGAGGCGTCACAGGCAGAAGTCAATAGGTTGGAAAGTGATGTTGCCTTCGTGTCAGAGGTATTACCTTGCAGGACAACGTTGCTGCTCTGCGATGAGGTATCTAAGGACGCCCTCATCCAGAGTGTCTTCTTTCCAACCATTGATTACTCTTTCCTGGGTGCTTCTGCTGCGGTGTCTATCTACCCTCATTAATATGGCTCTATGGTCATATGAAGGTTGAGAGGTGAGCATGTGCATGTGCTAGAGGGTGAATGTGTGTACGCAGGCGCCAGTGCATAGAGGCGTGTGATTGTTTTGACAAGGGTGTCCTCAAGCATACTAATTGGTCGTCAGCACATAGTTAATCTTGAAATGTGTAAACAGCTATCAACACAACAACAACAGCTAAACAGCTAAACAATAACAGCTAAACAGCAACAACAGGTAAACAATAACAACAGTTAAAGAGTTTAACTAACATTTTTTATTTAATCTTAAGCTTAGTTTATTATAATGATTAATAATTTTTGTCAGCGTTTTTCCGAATTTTTTCTGTGCTGCATGCACAGATATCTGGTCCTTTTCTGCCAATCTTCCATTACCCGCGTCCTGACCTGGAGCTTGTGGTGGCGGGTATCAGGTTGCTGCTCATTGCTGGTTTGCTGCCTTACGACAAAGAGCTTTTGTGCCTCAGCTGCTAGAAGGTCGATTGGTATCAACCCCGCGATGACCAGTGCGGCGTCGTCGGATATGGTTCTGAAACCACTTAAGACCCCCAGAGCTCCGAGTCTGTATGTAGACTCTAAGCCCCATCTATAGCTTTTCTTCACAGTTGCTTTGGCCCAGACCTGAGCGCCATAGAGCATATTCGTTTTAATTACTTCGATAAGGAGGCGCCTTCGTGCTTGTTTGGGGCCCCTCGTGTTCAGCATTATCCTGTTTAGAGATCTGCCAACCTTGGCTGCTCTTGGGCTGGCATGCATAAGATGCTCTTTAAAGCAAAGTCTCGCATCTAAGTGTAGTCCGAGGTATTATTTGATGGATCTTACTGATCAGATAATAGTGGTTCCCATGTTCAGCTGAATGGTTTCTGGTACCTTCCTACTGCTCATGAGTACTGCCTCCGTCTTATGATCCGCTAGCTGTCGGCCCTATCTACTCAGCCACTCTTTTTATGATGGAGACTGCCGTTCCGCATTTCTCCTCAGCATCATGGACTTGTTTGGTCACCACAACTACAGCTACGTCATCTGCAAAGCCAATTACGCAGGTATCTCCTGGAAGCTGCAGCCTTAAAATCCCATCATACATGGCATTCCACAGTATGGTTCCTAGAACTGAGCCCTGAGGTACATCTCCTGTGATGGCATACGATTTCTCGCCTTCCAATGTGTGGTATTTAAGGACTCTATCTTTAAAATAGTCTTCAATGATGTAATATAAGTAGTCTGGTACCTCGAAGTTTGATATTGCACTGAGGATTTTCGCCCAGTTTGCGGTAGTAATGCGTTTTTGATATCCAGGGTGAGCACCACGCAGTATTGTTTTGTGCCTCCTTTTCATCGAGTTCCTTCAAGGGCTTTCGCAGCAATGTCCACCACTGTTGAAATGGCATCTAGTGTAGATCGCTGTTTCTTAAATCCGAATTGCATCGGTGAGTGATCGCCTGCTTCTCTTATGGCCCATTCAAGCCAATATGCCAGTATTTTTTTGTAGTAGTTTGCCAGCCGTGTCGATAAGACAGATAGGCCGGAACGATGCGGGATCTCCATTTTGTTTATTGGGCTTTGGAAGCAAGACTAGGTTTTGCACCTTCCACCTATGTGGAAACCTGCCTTCCTTCAAGCACAGATTGTACAGGTCCACGAAGGCGCATGGATTTAGCTTAATGGCTAGCTTGATGGCTTTGTTTGGAATGAGATCAGGCCCTGGAGCCCTATCGTTTCCAAGTTTACTTGCGGCTGCTACGACTTCCTGCACTGTAACCTCATGTCCGGTCGGGATCCTGATGTTGTCTGGGGGTGGTTATATATTGATTGCTTGCATCGGTGGGAATAATGTATTAATTATTGCTCTCATCGCGTCGGCCTCCATTGCGGGAACAGGATTAGCAGCTTTAAGCTTCTTAGTTGCCACCTTGTACGCTAATCCCCAGATGTCGTTATCTGCAGCGTCACACAGCGCCTTGAAACAGGTTAGCTTGCTGGTGCGGATTGCCTTTTAATTACCCTACGACAGATCGAGTACTCAGCTTGTAGAGCTGGATGCTCAGGTTTGCCCTTTGCTCTTTGATATTGTTTCCTTGCAGCAATGCAGGCTCCCCTGGCATTCGCTATATCCTCTGTCCACCAGTAAACAGGTTCATGATGCCTTCTATAACCTCTTTTTTCGCCACGCTGCTATTACATGCAACCTTCAGTGCTCCTATTAAGCCATGCTCTGCCGAGTTTGCGTTGCATGATATGTGGTGTCGGATTTATAGCCAGTCTCTGGCTGGAAGCGGGTCCTTGGAGACCGGGTATTGCCTAATTCGACGACATTGGCCAAGTGGTCGCTGGCAGTGTAGGCTGATTTAAGTTTTTATTTTGATTCAATAATTGTTTGGCAGAAATGGTTCTGCCAGTTCAACTCTTTACAAGTGTCTGCGTTCTCATTCTTAAATATATTTCGACGAAGGCTAAGCCGCGTAGCTGCGCTGCCGGATACGCCAGCAGCGGAGCGGCTCTCTTATGTATATCTTATATATCTATGCTTATCGAGCGAGCGAGTTATGCACTTATGTATTAGGCATTTGGTCGGCGTGGGAATGCTGACCATGCACTTATACTTTGTAGCCTTCAAGTGGACGATCATGTTACATCCGCCTTGGGCTTTATTGGTTGCATAAACATATCAACAAAGTGCTGCTATGTGTTTGTATGCTGTAAATACTATTGTACTTAAATGTTCTTAATATTACATAGGCGCATACTACATCTCCCTCCTTTTGAAAAATAACGTAACCTAGTGAAGTTATTTTAATTAATGAATGCAAATTATTATTTTGTTTATATTCCACTCCGAAAGGTACTGATGTGTCTTTTTTGCTAAGCTTGAACAATAGTATTATCAATATAAAAGTGAATTTTGTAATAAGAAATAAAAATATACAGTGTTCGAAAATTTTTTTTTTTTGTATAAATGATTCAGAAAAATATAGGTGTAAAATCAATTATTGTCTGTGGCGGCGGCAATGAAATCTTCCTTCTTGGGGGGATCGTGAAATCGGGGGTGAAAATCTGAAAATGATCGGAACCGACGCGAAAAACAAGTCGAAAAATAAAGACAATGCGGGGCGCGTGGTGTTCACTTCACTATATTTTTTCAACTGATTTCTTGTACATAGGATATTTAACTTAAGCCTAACTTAACATAAATATGGAAATGTTGGATAAAAGAGCGCGAGAGCCCTCGGTAACTCTCGCACTGTTTACGCCGATATGCTGCCTACTTTCAGGCGGCGAGTTTCGGCGCATCACCCCGCCCCCTTTGCAATACTATTGCAAATAGACGGGGCCGGGATCTTTTGGAGGCCGCTGGAGGGGCTTGATGGGCGCTGGCGGACTACGTCTTAAAGACACCGGATAGTACCCAGCCAAACAGAGTTTTCTGGGCCAACGGCAAACCACCGTGGGATGGAACCAGCCCTGGAAGGAGTACGTCTCCATAGACGTCGGGTCCCAGAACGATGGATACTCTGCTTGGCACATGGCATCAAGTGTCCGCTAGAGTGATGCCCGGATAGCTGGTTTGGAGCGTTTTGTTGATCTTTTGTGCCGGAGTCCTGATCTGCACATCTTCCATCCGCCTTTGGATTTCTTCGCCATGGAGGCGTCACAGGCAGAAGTCAATAGGTTGGAAAGTGATGTTGCCTTCGTGTCAGAGGTATTACCTTGCAGGACAACGTTGCTGCTCTGCGATGAGGTATCTAAGGACGCCCTCATCCAGAGTGTCTTCTTTCCAACCATTGATTACTCTTTCCTGGGTGCTTCTGCTGCGGTGTCTATCTACCCTCATTAATATGGCTCTATGGTCATATGAAGGTTGAGAGGTGAGCATGTGCATGTGTTAGAGGGTGAATGTGTGTACGCAGGCGCCAGTGCATAGAGGCGTGTGATTGTTATGACAAGGGTGTCCTCAAGCATACTAATTGGTCGTCAGCACATAGTTAATCTTGAAATGTGTAAACAGCTATCAACACAACAACAACAGCTAAACAGCTAAACAATAACAGCTAAACAGAAACAACAGGTAAACAATAACAACAGTTAAAGAGTTTAACTAACATTTTTTATTTAATCTTAAGCTTAGTTTATTATAATGATTAATCATTTTTGTCAGCGTTTTTCCGAATATTTTCTGTGCTGCATGCACAGATATCTGGTCCTTTTCTGCCAATCTTCCATTACCCGCGTCCTGACCTGGAGCTTGTGGTGGCGGGTATCAGGTTGCTGCTCATTGCTGGTTTGCTGCCTTACGACAAAGAGCTTTTGTGCCTCAGCTGCTAGAAGGTCGATTGGTATCAACCCCGCGATGACCAGTGCGGCGTCGTCGGATATGGTTCTGAAACCACTTAAGACCCCCAGAGCTCCGAGTCTGTATGTAGACTCTAAGCCCCATCTATAGCTTTTCTTCACAGTTGCTTTGGCCCAGACCTGAGCGCCATAGAGCATATTCGTTTTAATTACTTCGATAAGGAGGCGCCTTCGTGCTTGTTTGGGGCCCCTCGTGTTCAGCATTATCCTGTTTAGAGATCTGCCAACCTTGGCTGCTCTTGGGCTGGCATGCATAAGATGCTCTTTAAAGCAAAGTCTCGCATCTAAGTGTAGTCCGAGGTATTATTTGATGGATCTTACTGATCAGATAATAGTGGTTCCCATGTTCAGCTGAATGGTTTCTGGTACCTTCCTACTGCTCATGAGTACTGCCTCCGTCTTATGATCCGCTAGCTGTCGGCCCTATCTACTCAGCCACTCTTTTTATGATGGAGACTGCCGTTCCGCATTTCTCCTCAGCATCATGGACTTGTTTGGTCACCACAACTACAGCTACGTCATCTGCAAAGCCAATTACGCAGGTATCTCCTGGAAGCTGCAGCCTTAAAATCCCATCATACATGGCATTCCACAGTATGGTTCCTAGAACTGAGCCCTGAGGTACATCTCCTGTGATGGCATACGATTTCTCGCCTTCCAATGTGTGGTATTTAAGGACTCTATCTTTAAAATAGTCTTCAATGATGTAATATAAGTAGTCTGGTACCTCGAAGTTTGATATTGCACTGAGGATTTTCGCCCAGTTTGCGGTAGTAATGCGTTTTTGATATCCAGGGTGAGCACCACGCAGTATTGTTTTGTGCCTCCTTTTCATCGAGTTCCTTCAAGGGCTTTCGCAGCAATGTCCACCACTGTTGAAATGGCATCTAGTGTAGATCGCTGTTTCTTAAATCCGAATTGCATCGGTGAGTGATCGCCTGCTTCTCTTATGGCCCATTCAAGCCAATATGCCAGTATTTTTTTGTAGTAGTTTGCCAGCCGTGTCGATAAGACAGATAGGCCGGAACGATGCGGGATCTCCATTTTGTTTATTGGGCTTTGGAAGCAAGACTAGGTTTTGCACCTTCCACCTATGTGGAAACCTGCCTTCCTTCAAGCACAGATTGTACAGGTCCACGAAGGCGCATGGATTTAGCTTAATGGCTAGCTTGATGGCTTTGTTTGGAATGAGATCAGGCCCTGGAGCCCTATCGTTTCCAAGTTTACTTGCGGCTGCTACGACTTCCTGCACTGTAACCTCATGTCCGGTCGGGATCCTGATGTTGTCTGGGGGTGGATATATATTGATTGCTTGCATCGGTGGGAATAATGTATTAATTATTGCTCTCATCGCGTCGGCCTCCATTGCGGGAACAGGATTAGCAGCTTTAAGCTTCTTAGTTGCCACCTTGTACGCTAATCCCCAGATGTCGTTATCTGCAGCGTCACACAGCGCCTTGAAACAGGTTAGCTTGCTGGTGCGGATTGCCTTTTTTAATTACCCTACGACAGATCGAGTACTCAGCTTGTAGAGCTGGATGCTCAGGTTTGCCCTTTGCTCTTTGATATTGTTTCCTTGCAGCAATGCAGGCTCCCCCTGGCATTCGCTATATCCTCTGTCCACCAGTAAACAGGTTCATGATGCCTTCTATAACCTCTTTTTTCGCCACGCTGCTATTACATGCAACCTTCAGTGCTCCTATTAAGCCATGCTCTGCCGAGTTTGCGTTGCATGATATGTGGGGAGGGTTAAAAGCCGCTTCGAAATCATGCCTCCTCAGGGTGTCGGATTTATAGCCAGTCTCTGGCTGGAAGCGGGTCCTTGGAGACCGGGTATTGCCTAATTCGACGACATTGGCCAAGTGGTCGCTGGCAGTGTAGGCTTCTGTAATGTGTAGAGTTTCCAGTTGATAACACAAGTTTGTTCTTTTAGCCGTCAGGCTGATTTAAGTTTTTATTTTGATTCAATAATTGTTTGGCAGAAATGGTTCTGCCAGTTCAACTCTTTTACAAGTGTCTGCGTTCTCATTCTTAAATATATTTCGACGACGGCTAAGGCTGCGTAGCTGCGCTGCCGGATACGCCAGCAGCGGAGCGGCTCTCTTATGTATATCTTATATATCTATGCTTATCGAGCGAGCGAGTTATGCACTTATGTATTAGGCATTTGGTCGGCGTGGGAATGCTGACCATGCACTTATACTTTGTAGCCTTCAAGTGGACGATCATGTTACATCCGCCTTGGGCTTTATTGGTTGCATAAACATATCAACAAAGTGCTGCTATGTGTTTGTATGCTGTAAATACTATTGTACTTAAATGTTCTTAATATTACATAGGCGCATACTACATCTCCTCCTTTTGAAAAATAACGTAACCTAGTGAAGTTATTTTAATTAATGAATGCAAATTATTATTTTGTTTATATTCCACTCCGAAAGGTACTGATGTGTCTTTTTTGCTAAGCTTGAACAATAGTATTATCAATATAAAAGTGAATTTTGTAATAAGAAATAAAAATATACAGTGTTCGAAAATTTTTTTTTGTATAAATGATTCAGAAAAATATAGGTGTAAAATCAATTATTGTCTGTGGCGGCGGCAATGAAATCTTCCTTCTTGGGGGGATCGTGAAATCGGGGGGTGAAAATCTGAAAATGATCGGAACCGACGCGAAAAACAAGTCGAAAAATAAAGACAATGCGGGGCGCGTGGTGTTCACTTCACTATATTTTTTCAACTGATTTCTTGTACATAGGATATTTAACTTAAGCCTAACTTAACATAAATATGGAAATGTTGGATAAAAGAGCGCGAGAGCCCTCGGTAACTCTCGCACTGTTTACGCCGATATGCTGCCTACTTTCAGGCGGCGAGTTTTCGGCGCAAACATCCCCGCCCCCTTGCAATACTATTGCAAATAGACGGGGCCGGGATCTTTTTGGAGGCCGCTGGAGGGGCTTGATGGGCGCTGGCGGACTACGTCTTAAAGACACCGGATAGTACCCAGCCAAACAGAGTTTTCTGGGCCAACGGCAAACCACCGTGGGATGGAACCAGCCCTGGAAGGAGTACGTCTCCATAAACGTCGGGTCCCAGAACGATGGATACTCTGCTTGGCACATGGCATCAAGTGTCCGCTAGAGTGATGCCCGGATAGCTGGTTTGGAGCGTTTTGTTGATCTTTTGTGCCGGAGTCCTGATCTGCACACCTTCCATCCTGGGTGCTTCTGCTGCGGTGTCTATCTACCCTCATTAATATGGCTCTATGGTCATATGAAGGTTGAGAGGTGAGCATGTGCATGTGTTAGAGGGTGAATGTGTGTACGCAGGCGCCAGTGCATAGAGGCGTGTGATTGTTATGACAAGGGTGTCCTCAAGCATAATAATTGGTCGTCAGCACATAGTTAATCTTGAAATGTGTAAACAGCTATCAACACAACAACAACAGCTAAACAGCTAATCAGCTAATCAGGTAAACAACAACAAAAGCTAAATAGTACCAACAGCTAAACAGCTGAACAGGTAAACAACAACAACAGCTAAACAGCTAAACAATAACAGCTAAACAGCAACAACAGGTAAACAATAACAACAGTTAAAGAGTTTAACTAACATTTTTTATTTAATCTTAAGCTTAGTTTATTATAATGATTAATAATTTTTGTCAGCGTTTTTCCGAATTTTTTCTGTGCTGCATGCACAGATATCTGGTCCTTTTCTGCCAATCTTCCATTACCCGCGTCCTGACCTGGAGCTTGTGGTGGCGGGTATCAGGTTGCTGCTCATTGCTGGTTTGCTGCCTTATGACAAAGAGCTTTTGTGCCTCAGCTGCTAGAAGGTCGATTGGTATCAACCCCGCGATGACCAGTGCGGCGTCGTCGGATATGGTTCTGAAACCACTTAAGACCCCCAGAGCTCCGAGTCTGTATGTAGACTCTAAGCCCCATCTATAGCTTTTCTTCACAGTTGCTTTGGCCCAGACCTGAGCGCCATAGAGCATATTCGTTTTAATTACTTCGATAAGGAGGCGCCTTCGTGCTTGTTTGGGGCCCCTCGTGTTCAGCATTATCCTGTTTAGAGATCTGCCAACCTTGGCTGCTCTTGGGCTGGCATTCATAAGATGCTCTTTAAAGCAAAAAGTCTCGCATCTAAGTGTAGTCCGAGGTATTATTTGATGGATCTTACTGATCAGATAATAGTGGTTCCCATGTTCAGCTGAATGGTTTCTGGTACCTTCCTACTGCTCATGAGTACTGCCTCCGTCTTATGATCCGCTAGCTGTCGGCCCTATCTACTCAGCCACTCTTTTTATGATGGAGACTGCCGTTCCGCATTTCTCCTCAGCATCATGGACTTGTTTGGTCACCACAACTACAGCTACGTCATCTGCAAAGCCAATTACGCAGGTATCTCCTGGAAGCTGCAGCCTTAAAATCCCATCATACATGGCATTCCACAGTATGGTTCCTAGAACTGAGCCCTGAGGTACATCTCCTGTGATGGCATAAGATTTCTCGCCTTCCAATGTGTGGTATTTAAGGACTCTATCTTTAAAATAGTCTTCAATGATGTAATATAAGTAGTCTGGTACCTCGAAGTTTGATATTGCACTGAGGATTTTCGCCCAGTTTGCGGTAGTAATGCGTTTTTGATATCCAGGGTGAGCACCACGCAGTATTGTTTTGTGCCTCCCTTTTCATCGAGTTCCTTCAAGGGCTTTCGCAGCAATGTCCACCACTGTTGAAATGGCATCTAGTGTAGATCGCTGTTTCTTAAATCCGAATTGCATCGGTGAGTGATCGCCTGCTTCTCTTATGGCCCATTCAAGCCAATATGCCAGTATTTTTTGTAGTAGTTTGCCAGCCGTGTCGATAAGACAGATAGGCCGGAACGATGCGGGATCTCCATTTTGTTTATTGGGCTTTTGGAAGCAAGACTAGGTTTTGCACCTTCCACCTATGTGGAAACCTGCCTTCCTTCAAGCACAGATTGTACAGGTCCACGAAGGCGCATGGATTTAGCTTAATGGCTAGCTTGATGGCTTTGTTTGGAATGAGATCAGGCCCTGGAGCCCTATCGTTTCCAAGTTTACTTTGCGGCTGCTACGACTTCCTGCACTGTAACCTCATGTCCGGTCGGGATCCTGATGTTGTCTGGGGGTGGATATATATTGATTGCTTGCATCGGTGGGAATAATGTATTAATTATTGCTCTCATCGCGTCGGCCTCCATTGCGGGAACAGGATTAGCAGCTTTAAGCTTCTTAGTTGCCACCTTGTACGCTAATCCCCAGATGTCGTTATCTGCAGCGTCACACAGCGCCTTGAAACAGGTTAGCTTGCTGGTGCGGATTGCCTTTTTTAATTACCCTACGACAGATCGAGTACTCAGCTTGTAGAGCTGGATGCTCAGGTTTGCCCTTTGCTCTTTGATATTGTTTCCTTGCAGCAATGCAGGCTCCCCTGGCATTCGCTATATCCTCTGTCCACCAGTAAACAGGTTCATGATGCCTTCTATAACCTCTTTTTTCGCCACGCTGCTATTACATGCAACCTTCAGTGCTCCTATTAAGCCATGCTCTGCCGAGTTTGCGTTGCATGATATGTGGGGAGGGTTAAAAGCCGCTTCGAAATCATGCCTCCTCAGGGTGTCGGATTTATAGCCAGTCTCTGGCTGGAAGCGGGTCCTTGGAGACCGGGTATTGCCTAATTCGACGACATTGGCCAAGTGGTCGCTGGCAGTGTAGGCTTCTGTAATGTAGAGTTTCCAGTTGATAACACAAGTTTGTTCTTTAGCCGTCAGGCTGATTTAAGTTTTTATTTTGATTCAATAATTGTTTGGCAGAAATGGTTCTGCCAGTTCAACTTTTACAAGTGTCTGCGTTCTCATTCTTAAATATATTTCGACGAAGGCTAAGCCGCGTAGCTGCGCTGCCGGATACGCCAGCAGCGGAGCGGCTCTCTTATGTATATCTTATATATCTATGCTTATCGAGCGAGCGAGTTATGCACTTATGTATTAGGCATTTGGTCGGCGTGGGAATGCTGACCATGCACTTATACTTTGTAGCCTTCAAGTGGACGATCATGTTACATCCGCCTTGGGCTTTATTGGTTGCATAAACATATCAACAAAGTGCTGCTATGTGTTTGTATGCTGTAAATACTATTGTACTTAAATGTTCTTAATATTACATAGGCGCATACTACATCTCCTCCTTTTGAAAAATAACGTAACCTAGTGAAGTTATTTTAATTAATGAATGCAAATTATTATTTTGTTTATATTCCACTCCGAAAGGTACTGATGTGTCTTTTTTGCTAAGCTTGAACAATAGTATTATCAATATAAAAGTGAATTTTGTAATAAGAAATAAAAATATACAGTGTTCGAAAATTTTTTTTTTTTTGTATAAAATGATTCAGAAAAATATAGGTGTAAAATCAATTATTGTCTGTGGCGGCGGCAATGAAATCTTCCTTCTTGGGGGGATCGTGAAATCGGGGGGGAAAATCTGAAAATGATCGGAACCGACGCGAAAACAAGTCGAAAAATAAAGACAATGCGGGGCGCGTGGTGTTCACTTCACTATATTTTTTCAACTGATTTCTTGTACATAGGATATTTAACTTAAGCCTAACTTAACATAAATATGGAAATGTTGGATAAAAGAGCGAGAGCCCTCGGTAACTCTCGCACTGTTTACGCCGATATGCTGCCTACTTTCAGGCGGCGAGTTTCGGCGCAAACATCCCGCCCCTTGCAATACTATTGCAAATAGACGGGGGCCGGGATCTTTTGGAGGCCGCTGGAGGGGCTTGATGGGCGCTGGCGGACTACGTCTTAAAGACACCGGATAGTACCCAGCCAAACAGAGTTTTCTGGGCCAACGGCAAACCACCGTGGGATGGAACCAGCCCTGGAAGGAGTACGTCTCCATAAACGTCGGGTCCCAGAACGATGGATACTCTGCTTGGCACATGGCATCAAGTGTCCGCTAGAGTGATGCCCGGATAGCTGGTTTGGAGCGTTTTGTTGATCTTTTGTGCCGGAGTCCTGATCTGCACACCTTCCATCCTGGGTGCTTCTGCTGCGGTGTCTATCTACCCTCATTAATATGGCTCTATGGTCATATGAAGGTTGAGAGGTGAGCATGTGCATGTGTTAGAGGGTGAATGTGTGTACGCAGGCGCCAGTGCATAGAGGCGTGTGATTGTTATGACAAGGGTGTCCCTCGACATAATAATTGGTCGTCAGCACATAGTTAATCTTGAAATGTGTAAACAGCTATCAACACAACAACAACAGCTAAACAGCTAATCAGCTAATCAGGTAAACAACAACAAAAGCTAAATAGTACCAACAGCTAAACAGCTGAACAGGTAAACAACAACAACAGCTAAACAGCTAAACAATAACAACTAAACAGCAACAACAGGTAAACAATAACAACAGTTAAAGAGTTTAACTAACATTTTTTATTTAATCTTAAGCTTAGTTTATTATAATGATTAATAATTTTTGTCAGCGTTTTTCCGAATTTTTTTCTGTGCTGCATGCACAGATATCTGGGTCCTTTTCTGCCAATCTTCCATTACCCCGCGTCCTGACCTGGAGCTTGTGGTGGCGGGTATCAGGTTGCTGCTCATTGCTGGTTTGCTGCCTTATGACAAAGAGCTTTTGTGCCTCAGCTGCTAGGAAGGTCGATTGGTATCAACCGCGATGACCAGTGCGGCGTCGTCGGATATGGTTCTGAAACCACTTAGACCCCCAGAGCTCGGAGTCTGTATGTAGACTCTAAGCCCCATCTATAGCTTTCTTCACAGTTGCTTTGGCCCAGACCTGAGCGCCATAGAGCATATTCGTTTTAATTACTTCGATAAGGAGGCGCCTTCGTGCTTGTTTGGGGCCCCTCGTGTTCAGCATTATCCTGTTTAGAGATCTGCCAACCTTGGCTGCTCTTGGGCTGGCATTCATAAGATGCTCTTAAAGCAAAGTCTCGCATCTAAGTGTAGTCCGAGGTATTATTTGATGGATCTTACTGATCAGATAATAGTGGTTCCCATGTTCAGCTGAATGGTTTCTGGTACCTTCCTACTGCTCATGAGTACTGCCTCCGTCTTATGATCCGCAGTGTCGGCCCTATCTACTCAGCCACTCTTTATGATGGAGACTGCCGTTCCGCATTTCTCTCAGCATCATGGACTTGTTTGGTCACCACAACTACAGCTACGTCATCTGCAAAGCTAATTACGCAGGTATCTCCTGGAAGCTGCAGCCTTAAAATCCCATCATACATGGCATTCCACAGTATGGTTCCTAGAACTGAGCCCTGAGTACATCTCCTGTGATGGCATAAGATTTCTTCGCCTTCCAATGTGTGGTATTTAAGGACTCTATCTTTAAAATAGTCTTCAATGATGTAATATAAGTAGTCTGGTACCTCGAAGTTTGATATTGCACTGAGGATTTTCGCCCGGATTTGCGGTAGTAATGCGTTTTGATATCCAGGGTGAGCACCACGCAGTATTGTTTTGATCTCTTTTTCATCGAGTTCCTTCCGGGCTTTCGCAGCAATGTCCACCACTGTTGAAATGGCATCTAGTGTAGATCGCTGTTTCTTAAATCCGAGTCCAGTCCGTGAGTGATATCCTGCTTCTCTTATGGCCCATTCAAGCCAATATGCCGTTATTTTTTTAAGTAGTTTGCCAGCCGTGTCGATAAGACCCAGGCATGAGGCCGGAACGTGCAGGATCTCCATTTTGTTTATTGGGCTTTGGAAGCAAGACCAGGTTTTTTGCACCAGCTACCTATGTGGAAACCTGCCTTCCTTCAAGCACAGATTGTACGGAATCACGAAGAGGCGCATAGTTTAGCTTAATGACTAGCTTGATGGCTTTGTTTGGAATGAGATCAGGCCCTGGAGCCCTATCGTTTCCAAGTTTACTTTACTGCGGCTGCTACGACTTCCTGCACTGTAACCTCATGTCCGGTCGGGATCCTGATGTTGTCTGGGGGTGGATATATATTGATTGTTGCATCGGTTGAATAATGTATTAATTATTGCTCTCATCGCGTCGGCCTCCCATTGCGGGAACAGGATTAGCAGCTTTAAGCTTCTTAGTTGCCACCTTGTACGCTAATCCCCAGATGTCGTTATCTGCAGCGTCACACAGCGCCCAAACGGTTAGCTTTGCTGGTGCGGATTGCCTTTTTAATTACCCTACGACAGATCAGTACTCAGCTTGTAGAGCTGGTGCTCAGGTTTGCCCCTTTGCTCTTTGATATTGTTTCCTTGCAGCAATGCAGGCTCCCTGGCATTCGCTATATCCTCTGTCCACCAGTAAACAGGTTCATGATGCCTTCTATAACCTCTTTTTCGCCACGCTGCTATTACATACAACCTTCAGTGCTCCTATTAAACCATGCTCTGCCGAGTTTGCGTTGCATGATATGTGGGAGGGTTAAAAACCGCTTCGAAATATGCCTCCTCGGGGTAAATCCGGATTTATAGCCAGTCTCTGGCTGAAGCAGGTCGCGGAGACCGGTATTGCCTAATTCGACGACATTGGCCAAGTGGTCGCTGGCAGTGTAGAGCTGATTTAAGTTTTTATTTTGATTCAATAATTGTTTGGCAGAAATGGTTCTGCCAACTCTTTACAAGTGTCTGCGTTCTCATTCTTAAATATATTTCGACGAAGAGCTAAGCCGCGTAGCTGCGCTTGGATCTACCGCCAGCAGCGGGCGACTCTCTTATGCCTATCTTATATATCTATGCTATCGAGCGAGCGAGTTATGCACTTATGTGTATTAGGCATTTGGTCGGCGTGGAATGCTGTTGTGCATTATACTTTTTGTAGCCTTCAAGTGGACGATCATGTTACACCTTGGGCTTTATTGGTTGCATAAACATATCCAACAAAGTGCTGCTATGTGTTTGTATGCTGTAAATACTATTGTACTTAAATGTTCTTAATATTACATGGTACATACTACATCTCCCTCCTTTTGAAAAATAACGTAACCTAATTGAAGTTATTTTAATTAATGAATGCAAATTATTATTTTGTTTATATTCCACTCCGAAAGGTACTGATGTGTCTTTTTTGCTAAGCTTGAACAATAGTAGTATCAATATAAAGTGAATTTTGTAATAAGAGAAATAAAAATATACAGTGTTCGAAAATTTTTTTTTGTATAAATGATTCAAGAAAAAATATAGGTGTAAATCAATTATTGTCTGTGGCGGCGGCAATGAAAATCTTCCTTCTTAAGGGGATCGTGAAATCGGGAATTTAAAATCTGAAAATGATCCGGAACCGACGCGAAAAACATAGTCGAAAAATAAAGACAATGCCGGGGCGCGTGGTGTTCACTTCACTATTTTTTTTCAACTGATTTCTTGTACATAGGATATTTAACTTTAAGCCTAACTTAACATAAATATGGAAATGTTGGATAAAAAGAGCGCGGGAAACCTCGGTAACTCTCGCACTGTTTACGCCAATATGCTGCCCTACTTTCAGGCGAGCTTTCGGCCCAGCGGCAACATCCCGCCCCCTTGCAATACTATTGCAAATAGACGGGAACCGGGATCTTTTGGAGGCCGCTGGAGGGAGCTTGATGGGCGCTGGCGGACTACGTCTTAAAAACACCGGATATGTACCCAGCCAAACAGAGTTTTTCTGGGCCCACGGCAAGCCACCGTGAGATGGAACCAGCCTGGGAAGGAATACGCTCTCCATGGGCGTCGGGTCCCAGAACGATGGATACGTGCTTGGCACTTGGCATCAAGTGTCCGCTAGAGTGATGCCGGATAGCTGGTTTGGAGCGTTTTGTGGATCTTTTGTGCCGGAGTCCTGATCTGCACATCTTTCATGCCTTTGGATTTCTTCGCCATGGAGGCGTCACAGGCAGAAGTCAATAGGTTGGAAAGTGATGTTGCCTTCGTGTCAGAAGGTATTACCTTGCAGGACAACGTTGCTGCTCTGCGATGAGGTATCTAAGGACGCCCTCATCCAGAGTGTCTTCTTTTCCAACCATTGATTACTCTTTCCTGAGTGCTTCTGCTGCGGTGTCTATCTACCCTCATTAATATGGCTCTATATGGTCATATGAAGGTTGAGAGGTGAGCATGTGCATGTGTTAGA
>JAEIGD010000190.1:0-120950 GCA_018903425.1 Zaprionus nigranus | reverse complement strand
TTCTGGCTCATTTTCGCTTGTTATTATTCTTAATTTTTCGTTAACTATTTTATGAAATCTCTTTGTTGGAGCTCGTCATTAGGATATAAAATAGAATTTAAGAGAGCACATGAAGTGTCGTTGTTGAGACGATCGGCAAATGCCGACGCCTAATTCGGGGGAGTACTCGGACCCACTCTCTCACCTAAATTAGAGACTCTCTTTGGTTTGTGCACTCAAGCCAACTACTCGTATATTAAAAACGTTGAAGCCGAACTCCGCGTCCTTTTATTTATAATTAATATTGTTTCGTTTATTTTGATTTCTCTAAAAAGCTTAGTGAATTTTCATTGGACTCGAGATTCGGCGGTTTTTTTATATATATTATATTGTCGGTTGTAGTTGGCTTCGCGCCTCGTGTGTGTAAAATAAACATCGCCCAAAAAAGTTTATTTTACTGGATTGACGTTTTCGCCAAAGGAGGTCATCAACGTTGGAAAGTTAAATGGAAGCTAGTCGTCGCTCTATATCTATCGATTCTCTAGACAGCCTACAGGTATTCAGTATCAAAAAATTGAGCAAGTCTTGTTGCTTGAAACGACGAAATTGTCGAAATAAATATAGGAGTACATAATCAAATTTTGATACTTAACATAGTCGTTGAATATTGCATGCAAGCTGTGTACCTGCATATGTATGTATATACGTGTGTACGTGATTGCTTCTACAACATCGATACATTTGTATTTACATTGAAACATAAATATGTATGTCTACATACGTACATAGACATAGATGCACATATGAGCAACTAACCCCAACAACAAAAGAACATTAAATACAAAAGGCCATAATACGTTGCATTTGTGTTATAATACTAACCTGCTTGCCTAAATAATAAATAAAATAAGAAACAAAAATACAAACGCTACAGTCAGAAGCTGACTGTATAAGGCCATGGATTATCATAGTATACCGTAGGCGATAGGTAGACGTATGCACTTCTAGCGCGTACCAAATTTCATTACGTGTTCTTCTTGATTTTAATTTTTTTTGACTGTAACTTTTCTTTTAGTTTATTAGAATAAAAAAAAACAAAATAAAAATAAAATAAGAAATAATTAATAAATGAAAATCCGCACCCGCCTCAACCGGAGTTGAACACCGCACTCTCTCGCAGCCGTCCGCCACTCTAACCACTCGGCCATTGCCTCACTTCTTCGCCCATCCTAAATTGCATTGTGAACCAATTCTGTTCCGATACAATGCCAATAAAAAGTTTAATAAAATGCTGTGTGGCTGACGCTAGATTTGAACTTCGGTATGCTTGCGTAAATTAGGTCTGCTTATTATTATTATTGTTTGTGGCGGCGGCAATGAAGTCTTCCTTCTTGGGGGGATCGTGAATTGGGGGGTGAAGCTGCTGTAGGACGGAAAAAAAGACGCGAAAATCAATTCGAAATAAAAAGAACAATGCGGGGCGCGTGGCGTTCACTTCACATTTTTTCAACTGACTTCATGTACATAGGATATTAACTTAAGCCTAACTTAACATAAATATGGAGATGTTGGATAAAAGAGCGCGAGAGCCCTCGGTAACTCTCGCACTGTTTACGCCGATATGCTGCCTACTTTCAGGCGGCGAGTTTCGGCGCAAACATCCCGCCCCCCCGCAATACTATTGCAAATAGACGGGGCCGGGATCTTTTGGAGGGCCGCTGGAGGGCTTGATGGGCGCTGGCGGACTATGTCTTAAAGACACCGGATAGTACCCAGCCAAACAGAGTGTTCTGGGCCAACGGCAAACCACCGTGGGATGGAACCAGCCCTGGAAGGAGTACGTCTCCATAGACGTCGGCCCCCAGAACGATGGATACTCTGCTTGGCACATGGCATCGAGTGTCCGCTAGCGTGATGCCCGGATAGCTGGTTTGGAGGCGTTTTGTTGATCTTTTGTGCCGGAGTCCTGATCTGCACATCTTCCATCTTCAGAGTACTGCGATGGAGAACTCTGGCGATGCCCTTGACCTGAACAGAGCACGGCAAAACCCATTTTCGGCGGAAAGGCCAAAAGCCTTTGCCAATGAGGTGGGCATGCGGCTGTATGGGCTGCACGCGTCCAACAGCACACGCACCTCGAAAATCTTGCCGGCCATATCCAGGTCGACTATGGCGGTCGGCATCATGCTGATCGCCACAGAGAGGACGTCGCCAGGGACTCCAAAGGTGGAAGAGGCGTCACGGATGGCAAAGATATCTGTGGTTCCTGCCTCTCGGGTTGGGAGGTGGTTGGAAGGTGGAGAAGCGTGTGGTGGCCCTCGCCGCATGTACGACAGGTGCCGCCACTGCGACATGAACCCTTCGAGTGTTCATGAAATGAAAATTCGCACCCGCCTCAACCGGAGTTGAACGCACGCACTCGCGCAGCCGTCCGCCACTCTAACCACTCGGCCATTGCCTCACTTCTTCGCCCATACATCACTTGATCTTCCCAAATAATGTCAATCAATCTACATTTCAGTGATCTTCCCAAATGACAACTGTCAATAAATCTAAATCCCCGTGATAGCCTTAATAACCGCATATAAACTATAACTAATCACAGTGATCTTCCCAAATGAGAATCGTTAATAAATCTACATCACAGTGATCTTCCCAAATTACAACTGTCAATAAATCTACAACACAATGATCATCATAACTAAAATATTTGTTACTTAATAATTTAATTAAATTATAATCGCTCTCAAAGTTAGTTAATAATGGAATCAGGTGGTACGAATAAATAATTTTTAAATAAATAATTTTTGTTTTCCCTCCGCCTATCTTCAAATGACAATAAAAGGTGATTCCAACCATCAGCTAACCAAATACACAGACAAAAATTATCAGTGACAAACGAAATAAACTATAATGCAAACATATTTACCCACACACATAAAATTACACCACACTACGGAAGATCTTTCGTCGATGGAAAATAACAAACTGAGTGATTTTTATTAATTATTGTTTAGCTATTTTTTTATCTTGTTTTTCACTTTTGTTGATTTTGGAGTTACTGCTCTTCAAGCCTGTACTCTTTTTGAATTTTAATTTGTCTTTTTCTGTAGCTCTTAGATTTTTTTTTTTAATCTAACTTAGTTTATTTGTTGGGAATGCATCTGGCAACCCTATTTGTCAATGCCCTTTGGTCACACTGATCCGAGCGTCAGTGTGGTAAGAAAGCTTCTGCCGGTCTGTGTACAACGGCAGTGCGCACGTCGTCAATTAAATGTAAAACCAACAATCACAAATAAACTTTGTACATCCGCTTTAAATAAAACCTAAATAACCAACAGGTTATGGGCCCAGCACGCTTCCACTGCGCGGGTGTACAAAAGTGTCTTATTTAATTGCAACAGATTGCAAATTGTGCTTGTGTAGCTTAATTGCACAAAGTCGTGTGCAAGAATTGCGATCAGTGGTGAAATTAAATTTTTTTACCTTATTTATAGTCCGATTTTAATGAAATTAAAAGTTACCAAATTTGGCAGGAAGACCTCTGTCTACTACAAGCTGATCAAGTTTATTTCAAATGTTAGGTGCCACGCCCACCGCCCCCGTAAATCAATAATTTAATTTTTGAACTCAATTTGTAAGCGGGAACATAGGTCGAAGGGGTATCCCACTGTCGCGTTTTGCGCGACTGTTGCTCTCGTATTCTCTTGTTACATTGCATACCCCGCACCCCGCATTTTACATTGCTGCCTACAAACGTAGTTACAGCAAAAGTTTAGCCTGCTTATTTTCGGATCGCTTGGATCACTTTCGTTTGTTTGCTCACACAACGCATAGTTTGCGCGTGTGTGTGTATAAGCAAGTTAGATTTACATAGTCAGCGCCGTTGCGAGTAGCTCACAAAGTTTGTGACACTTATTCCTTTTTGATTTCAATAAGTGTTTCCTTTAGTCAACATGTCTGAGACCGAAAAGACAAGTGAAAAGCCACAAATCAGCAAGACAAGTGCAAAATTACAAATGTGCTTGCAAAGATTTGACAAGTTTGTGCTGATATTGCTCGTATGCAAACAGCAATGCAAACCATTTCATCTGATAAAACAGAGTTAGCGTGCCGATTAGAGCTTTTAGAAGGTTATATACAAAAGGCTATGGATTTACAGACTGATATGGATTGCTTAAGCCCTCTTAATGATTCTAGAGGGTCTTTAGAGGACTTGTGTGTCGTCACAAGAGCGTTGTATATTAACGCATCCAAGCCGACTTTAGGGCCAAGAATTGATCATGATTGCTCCGTAGTTTCGACCCACCGATCCCAGTTACCGAAAATGCGTTTGCCAAAATTTAGTGGCAAACATTCGAGTACAAAGATTTAATCTGCCTGTTTGAAAGTTTAGTCGATGACGACACTTCCTTATCAAACGTCGAGAAGTTCAATCATCTGGAGTCTTGTTTATCAGATGAAGCATTGGAGGTAGTTAAGCCGTATCAGTTGACGGATTGTAACTACCCTAAGGCCATTGCAAGCCTCAAAGCAGTATATGCATGAAAAAGTTGCTTTTTTGCATGTTGTCTGAAACTATCAGAAGATCGTCCAGGTAAATAAACACTTCATGCTTTAAACAAGCAGTGTAGGGTCCATTAGCTTGGACATGGTGAAAAGTAGAATTGGTGAGGCCAAAAAGCATTACTGTAAATTGGTAGAGCGGCCGTTTTATCCCATGCCGAAGGATCGAGAGGTATTTGCCAATAGGCAGCTTTTAAGTCCAGGCTTTTTATATATTCGGCTTTTGCGAGACTACTCAATAGACCATGAATAATTAGAAATGGATATGCATCCTTATAATATTATTTACTTTTCGGCTATCTAGACACTGACGGACTTTTCCAGGTTTTCGTACTAATATCACTGGAGAAGACCATGAGCTATTGGACTCTATAATTCCTAAAGCCAGCAAACGATCGAGTTGTTCGAACATAATCTGTTCAATCGCAGGTGACACTGGATAGTCTCTCTGCTTGATAGGCAATGCATCGCCAACATCGATCGAGCAGAGATCCTATGCCTTTGTCCGTAAAAAGAAGGGAACCTTTTATGGTGTCTTCTGGCGTTTTCTGCTGATTTTCAATTAGCAAACAGATTAGAACACGTTGCGGTCAATTGTAGCAAGCTGTACATTCTCACAATCTGTCCCTAAACCTTCAGGCAACAACTGAAATTTGGTCCAAAAATCGATTCCTAAATAAAGCGATTGCCATCCGTCGTCTGAACTTTCGAGGTTGTAGGTTTGAAATGGATTTCTTCTTTTTAGGATATCGGCCGCTAACGTTCCGCCAATGCAGGTGATTGACGGACCAGAATCCATGACCAAATCTCTAGTGTACGGCCTTATTTCAGGCACTCAGATCCCCGCCAGGTTGTTTTCAATGTGAATTTGATTATAATAGATATTTAGGCGCTGAGTCAAACGAGATACCGGTTTAGAGGAAGAAAAATTAGTGGACGTAGCTGTGATAAGGAAATGTCAGGTAAATTAGTATGTTCAGGTGGAGTTTGACTAAAACACTCGGTTATTCGGTGTTGGTGGCCCTTGAAATCATCGGTTTGCGTGCTCCTTTCCAAGGTGCTCGAGTTACCACTGCACCTTCCCTGCTCTAACTGAAACCGTCCAGATTCCGCTGAATGACAACAGCATCAAAGGCCACAACAACAACAGCTCAGCAGTCCACATATTATAGGAACATACACGAACAAAAACATATTGTGAAATAAAACGACGCACATGTTGACACACACACTTTGAGCGTACATGCTCTCGAAAATTCTAGAAATAGATTTCACCATAAAGGTAATGTTGCATCAGCGTTTAAACGTGATGTGATTGGTCAGTACATTTTGTAGCTAAGAAAGGACAGTTAAAGCGAGGCGTTGTAGCTGACGCCGAGTGCAGAAACAGCGTGAAGCATAAAGAAGTTTTTGCGACGCACTTCTCAGTTGCAATTTGGTCGTGCATAAAACCACAGTCAATTAAAACGAACATACGAAATCTGTCAAAAGTAAATTACAATTATAATAAATTTAAATTAATAATAAATTTAAATTATTAATCATTGACAAATATTAAACCAATTGTTACGTGGAGCTACGGCCCAATTATAACTGGCGCAGCCGGACCTAAAGAGCTATGCAGTGGACTCCCGTATATTGGCTGTTCATGTAAGACAGCAACAGTAGTAGTGAAAACTAAAATATAAACAAAATAAAAAATTATAATGCAAACTTACACAATCAATCTCAGTACGAAAATCACAATGCATTGTCAGCGAAAACCCGGTGGTCGCACTTGACGGCCGCAGCCACGTATCAGATTGCATATATTCAAGCAAGCGAGCACGTGGCAGCATAAGTCCATAGTG
The DNA here is from genome assembly GCA_018903425.1 of Zaprionus nigranus. Classification (NCBI taxonomy): domain Eukaryota; kingdom Metazoa; phylum Arthropoda; class Insecta; order Diptera; family Drosophilidae; genus Zaprionus; species Zaprionus nigranus. The sequence continues at coordinate 114,555 of JAEIGD010000190.1, read as the reverse complement.
AGTAGCGTTCGGTTTAGTGATGTATGCATGTGATGTACATACGAATACCCAGATTCATAAAAGCAAAAAGGCTTACGCAATAAGGCGACACGATAAGGTGTTCTGGAGTATATCAATAGATAAAGCAATAAGGCTTACAAAAAAGAATGTGTATAAGATATATAAAAAAAAAATACAAGCAATAACGCTTCCGCAAATAAGTGAGAGATATATCAAGAAGAAAGAAACGACGCTTAATCTGAAGAGGCACCACCTGAATGACGAGGACGGGCAATAGTTCAATTAGCATAACATTCAGAGTTGCAGGGCGCAAAGCTGTATGTTGTTTTTGAATATACCCGAATTCGTTGTTTAAAGGGACGCAAGCTGATTATTAAGCCCACTTAAAAGTAATATGAGAATTAACAGATTCATAACTTTACACATGTACATCAAAACTAAAAAATCTTTCATTACAGGAAATTTTAGAAGACACGATTACATCAGCACACACCACAACACAACGGTTGACAAGACACACAAAATAAAATAAGTTAAATAAGAATAACATTAATACACACACACACTATAAATTAAGATAACAACACATATTAGAAACTAAGACAACAACACACATTAGAAGCTAAGATATCAACACACATTAAAAATTGAGAAAACAACACACCAACACACATTGTTCCGGCTTAGAACAGACTCTCTTGTGGTATCGGCATTAGAAAGGAAAATTTCGTTCCTTAAATTAATCTGCACAGTACAAAACATTACTTTTAGGAAAGAATTGAAATTGATGGAAAAATCAGCAGTATTAGCACCTATGTTGCAATCGCTAAATCCATTCGTTGACAAATTTGAAAATAATGGCCTAAAAATTTGAACTCATTCGGGTAGGAGGTCGTTTGTTACACGGTCCTCTCTCTTTATGAGGCGACAATGCGACGAACTTCGTGGGAGCGAGCAAAGTGCTGAAGGACCTGCACACGGCATTCCTGGAGAGCAAGGAGCGACTGACGGGGTACGCAGCGGAGCGAGGGGGTGCACTGGAAGTTTATTCTCCCTCGAGCACCGCACTTCGGAGGACTGTGGGAAGCAGCGGTGAAGGCTGCCAAACACAGGCTGGTGCGAGGAGCAGGCAACGCGAACCTAACGCCGGACGAGTTGAGCACGCATCTGTTGGATGTCGAAGCGTTGCTCAACTCCAGACCACTTCTCGTCGACAGTACCGATCACAATGATGGCGAGATGATCACACCAGGGCATCTACTCATCGGGCAGCCTTTGCTTGCGCTGCCGCACGGATCAGGACCAGAAGAGTCGAGCAACAAGCCAGGAGGCGCGTACTGGAAGCGGTGGCAGCAGTTGTCGGCGCTCAGACTGCACTTCTGGCTCAAGTGGTCCAAAGACTACCTGTTAAGTCTGCAGCAGCGCACAGTGGACCAAAGGCGAGGCCAATCTGGTCGAAGGCGCGGTCGTCATGGTGCACGATGACAACGCACCCCCGCAACGATGGACCATCGGGCGCGTAATGCGCATAGTCCCAGGGGTCGTCGGCAAGGTTCGGGTAGTGGACCTAAAAACACCAGCAGGCGCAATTAGGCGGCCTATTCACAAGCTGGCTTTGCTCCCGACTTGTTAAAGACCGGTGCTCTTCAACGGGGCCGGAATGTTGGAGCTCGTGAATAAGTAGATAAGATAAAATTTAAGAGAGCACATGAAGTGTCGTTAAGTTGAGACGATCGGCAAATGCCGACGTCTAATTCGGGGAGTGCGGTCGGACTGTGACCCACTCTCTCACCTAAATTAGAGACTACTTTCGTTTGTGCACTCAAGCCAACTACTCGTATATTAAAAACGTTGAAGCCGAACTCCGCGTCCTTTTATTTATAGTTAATATCGTTTCGTTTATTTCGATTTCTCTAAAAAAGCTTAGAAAATTTTCACTCTCAATATCAGAAATTCCATTTTTGCTTGTTGTGATGTCAATGTTTACTCCTTCTGAGTTTAACCAGATTTGTAGTGTTGTGCACATGATGGCGGAGTTTTTATCAGCTTTAATTTCGAGGGGTTTTGCCATATCATTAAAGAAGCGTAAAATTGCTCTTTTGGCTTCGAGCCAATCTCTACTATTTATTTCTATCAGGGAGGCGTATTTAGAATAAATGTCAATACATGATAGAAATTGTTTATTGTTGATTAAATAGAAATCCATGACATATTTGTCTCTTATATTTTGAATTAGTTTCTGATAATAGGGGTAATAATATTTTTCTTTAAATAATAGAGTTTGTTTCTCTATACCTGTGAGTTTTCAGAATGATTTCTTTGAATTGGAATTTGGAACTAGTTTTCATTAATTTGGTAAAATTATTAGGATTTATTATTTGAAGGTAAACGTTCTGAAATGTTTGGAAGTCTATTATGTCGGGAAAATATATAACGCTTTTCTTGGTACATATGTATTCATTTATTAATTATTTTGCTGGTGATTCTGTCATCTCTTTGTAAGTCATTTTGATTCTAGTTTTTTGAAAATATTTTATTATTTCTATTTCGTCTGAGTTTCCTTTTATAAATTCCAATGTGGTTTTGACTATCTTTTTGTGTGCTATGCACTGTTGCTGCTGTGGAGATGGATACTTGGCTATCTTCTCCCAAGAAATTTTCTTGTATTTGAATTCTGGAAAGAGCATCGGCTACGTGATTTTCTTTGCCAGGAAGATATTGAATATTATAGTCATTCGTTTAATTTTATCTTCCATCTTTTAAATTTCATGTTGGGGTCTTTTATGTTGCTAAGCCAAACTAAAGGTTTATGGTCGCTTAGTATATCGAATTTTCTTCTAAATAAGTAAGATCTAAAATATTTTGTGGCCCAGACTATGGCTAATAGTTTTTTTTCTATTGCCGAATAGTTGAGTTCGTGTTGATTGAGGGTTCTACTTGCGTAGCAAATTGGTTTGTGATCCTGGGATAATACAGCACCTACAGCTATATTACTTGCATCTGTGTTTAATGCCAATTTCTTTTCGAAATTGGGAAAAATTAAATTGGATCGGATGTGATGAGTAACTTTAGTTTCTCAAAAGCAGACATATAATCATTGTCTTTTATATTAATGGAAGCTCCTTTCTTTAATTTAAGGGTCATTGTTTTGCTATTTTAACGAAGTTTGGAATGAACTTGCGATAAAAGCTGCATAGTCCAGTGAAAGATTTTATTTCTTTCGGAGTTTTCGGAATTGGGAATTTTATTATTGCGTTAATTTTATTTGTAGCTGTTCGTAACTTTTCAAATACTTTTCTGATTGACATTATATGTTCCTCTAATGAAGTGGAATAGACAATAATATCATCTAAGTAAACGAGACAATCCTTATAGATTAGTTCTTCTAAAAGGTTGTTTATGCAACGCTGAAATGTTGCTGGTGCATTTTTGAGACCAAATGGCATTCGAGTGTATTCGTAATGTCCATATTTGGTTGAGAATGCAGTTTTGGCTATTGATTGCTGGTCCATTTGGATTTGATGGAAACCTTTTGCTAGATCAATGGTGGTGAAATACTGACAACGTCCGAGTTTGTCTAGTATCTCATCCATTACAGGGATGGGGAACTTGTCATCAATGGTTATTTCATTGAGACTGCGGTAGTCAATGACTAAACGGTATTTCTGTTTGCCTGAGGCATAACTCTTCTTTGGAACTAACCAAATAGGAGAACAGTATGGAGATTTAGATTTTTTGAATGATGTTTTGTTGCAACATTTCATTAATTTGGTTGTTGACTTCGTTGTCAAATGCTTGTGGGTATTTGTAGGGTTTTTTATAAATGGGGTCATCATGTTTTGTTTGTATAGTGTGTTTAATCGTACTAGTGAAGGTCAAATTCTCACTTTCCTTGTACTGAATATCACTGTATTCGAGCAAAACTTGTGTGATTTGTTCTTTTTCTTCTGTATTCAGGTGTTCTAGCTTGAATACATTTGATTCTGTTAACTCGTCTTCAATGGCGTAGTTATCAGGTATTGTTAGAAGTGTTTCTTCTATGTTTAGAGGTTCTTCCTCTATTTTAGATAGACTGGGGCACTCATTGGTAGCTTGGGACCTATCCTGTTGTTCGTGGGAATTCCAAATTTTAAATGGGTAGCCATTTATTATGACTGTTTCGTTTGCATAATTTATTTCTGCATTGGTTGCTTCTAGGTTATCTCTACCTAAGAGAAGATCATAGCTTTTAGAAAAATTATGAACATAGGTCTGTCTCGTTCGATATAACTTGCTTGGATGCAAAGAAACTTTTTGATTAAATATGATAGTACCATTCATAGTATGGACTTTTACATTTGAAGGTTTAGTAGGAAAATTAAAAAAGTTTTGTTTGATTATATTAATAGAAGACCCTGTATCTACAAGGCATTTAAGAACCTTATTGTTCATTTTTATTTTTAGGTATTGGTTTCCTCTTCGGAGTCGCTTTCCGATTCCGAGGCTGGTTGAAGAAAATTTTCTCCTGTGTCCATTTTATGTTGGGCACTGGAGCTCTCTCTTTGTCTTTTTACAGGTGGATTGGGTGCATTGGTATTATGCGATTGGCTATGATTCAAGGGATTCTGAGATCTACCTTAATGGAGTTTTTGTCCAAATTCGTTCATTACTTGCTGGTTTTCAGCAGGTGTTGAACTTGAAGTGGGGTTTGAATTATGTGAAGTTGTTGTCATTGGTGTGTTGACGTAATTATACGCTTTGACCATTGAAAATGGTCAAGAAAGGGTATACTAACTTTGTGCAAATGTATGTAACAGGCATAAGGAGGCGTCGGAGACCCCATAAAGTATATATATTCTTGCTCAGGATCACAAGCCGAGTCGATTGAGCCATGTCTGTCTGTCTGTCTGTCTGAACGCACAGATCTCAGTTATTATAAAAGCTAGAGTTACCAAATTTGGCAGGAAGACTCCTTTGTACTATAAGCAGATCAAGTTTATTTCAAATGTTAGGTGCCACGCCCACCGCCCCCACAAATCAGTAATTTAATTTTTGAACTCAATTTTGTAAGCGCTGTATAAAAGATACAACTTTTTGAATTTAACATATACTAAGCTGCATGAAATATCTATGTAGTCTCCAAATTACAATCCGATCGGACAATAATTACAAAAGTTATTTAGGAAAGTATGAGCATAAAACCAAGAGCTTCTGTCAGCTAACAAGGGAGGCGGGCGAGCGTATGGCGGATTGAATACGCCATTAGTTGTTCAAAGATAATAAGCTTTATTATTATTTATTTTCAAACGTTTTAATTGGACGCGAGCTTTCATTAGCGCGTAATCAGAAAAAGTACTCAATTCAATTTTGCTGCGAAAGATATCGATAACTTAACATATAGTGTTGCTTAACTAATTGTTATGTCCACCCTCGGAATGGAATTTATATTTCCCCCTTTGATTCTTTTGCGGCTAGCAAAATCAGCCTGTGGGGGGGTTCTTTTGGAGAACTTCCTAGCTCTTTTATGAGGGAAGAAACACAAAATAAACTAAAAGAATCTTTGCCACTATGTCTTGAGTCAGAAAATAGAAATGAGAAAAGAAAAGTAAAAGAACAAAACAAAAAGAAGAAGTGATAGAATTTACGAGAAGAGAAAGCGAGAAAAGAACCACTACCCTTCTACGGGGTGCACTTCGGGGACACTACTGGTGTTGGTGTAGGTCCCGCGTCTTTACCCACCCTACCTATGAGTCCTTTTCGCACTAATTTGAAGAACTCCCTGCAATTTATTTGAGGATTTTCTTTGCGATACCTCCAATACCACTCTCTAGCTTTCCCCCACTAGTAAATATGTAGATTTTTGCAGACTGAATCAATATCGTTGTTCAGACAGTCGTTGGTTAACGTGGCTACTCGATATAGGAATTCTTCTTACGGTGCCTCCTTTTGCCGACCCATCAAACTTGAGATTCCAGCTATGGATGAGCTGAGTAATCTTCTCCGGGTTTATTGTCGTGCTGTACCGAGAGCTACTTGACTGCTGACTCGACTCGTTAAAAATCAGGTTTTGTCGGCTCACTTCGGGCGAAACTTGCCTGAGACTGAGGTTGGCTAATTGTCTGGCCACAATACTTTCTAGTTGCGCCCCTAGACGCTCATAATCGATGTTTGGAGACGATGTTCGATTTGCTCTAGTATTTGAGATTCCCCCCGCCGTGTTTGCCTAACTTCTGCGTTTACTGCGCCCCGTTTCGGTCTTCCGGGACCTTTAACATTTCTGGGTTGTTGGTTACCCTCTACCGATTCTCCCAGTTGAGGCTTTTTTTTATTCCTCGTGTTGTGAGGATGTGTTTTGGGCACAGCTCCCTCGTTTTGAGCCTCTAGCACCATTTGTTGTTGCCTCGCAGCGGCCGAGGTCGATGGTTCTAACCCCAAATTCATATCTGTACTTTGTGATAACTCTGACCTAGGTAGCTCTTTTAAATCCGTTACTTGTAGCGTTTTCCGGCACGTTTGACAGACTTTAAACTGTCTTACCCAGTCAGAAATGCAAGCTTCATTTAAGCTGTGCTGACATGGTGTAATTAACACTCTTTCTGCTGAGCCGGATTCCCATAATGGCTCTATGCAAATTTCGCATTTTAACACTTGACGGTTTGCATTTTCTGCCGATACGACACAGAGATCGTCTAAGTAACCAAAGCAGCAATATTTCAATTCGGGAGGAATCACCTCGTCCATGAGACGGCTCATCGTTTGGGGAGCGTTGCACAGCCCGAAAGGCATTACCCGAAATTGGTATAATGGCCTCCCGGGTACTGTGAACGCTGTTATCGGTCGAGATGCGTCCGATAATGGCACTTGCCAATAAGCATCTTTCAGATCAATTTTGCTAATCAGATTGGCTTGCGCTAATCGTGCGAATATGCCTTCGATGCTCGGTAAAGGATATGCATCCTTTTTGGTGCAATCATTCACCTTACGAGCATCCAGACATAAACGTACTTTCCCTGGCTTCACTACCAGACGCATTGGCGAGCTCCATGCGCTACTGGATTTTTCAATGACTCCTAATTCGATCATACGATCAATCTCCTCAAACATCAGCTTCTCGACAGCCGGAGATACCGGATAAAATCGTTGTTTTATTGGAGTGGCGTCTCCAACTTCGATTTTGTGTTCAAGAAGTGATGTTTTCCCTAGACCCTGGTTAGCAAATGATGGAAATAAAGATTTCACGGCTTCTAATTGCTGTTTTTTGTCGCGAATCTAGTGGGTAAGCGTTTGTATCTGCTTCTTCCTCTTTAGAATCCTCCAACTCTAACGAGGAGATCAATCCTGGGGCCAAATTGAATTCTCTCCAAAAATCGATGCCTAGAATGAGATTTTTCTCAATTGACGGAATTACAAAGAGTTTTTAAAAGTGTCTCTTTGTCCTTATATGTCACAAGCGCTGAGAGAAAACCTAGCACTTCGTGCCATCTGCCGTCTGCCGTTTTTACTTTGGAATTGATTTTTTTGAATTCTGCCCTGTTTTCCCAATCGTTTTGCGCCAAAGTCGACCCCACGCAACTAATATTTGCTCCTGTGTCCAATAACCCTTCTTCGGTTACTCCTAAAAAGGAAACCTTAGCGTAAAAACGCCCATCGCTTTCTCTATTTATTATTGAGGACACCAGTTGTCGTTTAGTCAACCTTACGGCTTTCCAAAATTTTTCGCAAGCGCTGCGTAGATCCTTTTGGCTTAGTACCCGCATCATTTCAAAATATTCTTTCCCTAACTTTTTCATAATTTGCGAGCCTTGCTTCATAAGGTTGTGTATGCAGGCGTAATGTATTTTTATTTTGAGCACATTTTTATAATGACATGTCCGGTAAAAGCATAGCTCTGGTCAGATTTTCTGAGCTAGCCGGTAAATCAGGTAAATTTGGACTTAGTGTTGCTTCGGGGCCGTTCGTGTCTGACTCACGAATGGTCCCTTGGCTTTTTCCGCTCTCTTTGCCAAACAGTTGGGGCATTGCGGCTTGTAAATGTTCTTTGCCCCGCAACCATAGCAGAAAACTTTGCGATTTTCCAAACACATATCCCAACCATGACCCTCACCGTCACAATTCCAACATCGATAAATTTTTATCGGTGCTTGGATTGCGTCGACATCGCCCAAATTAGGATCTGTGTCTTGTGCACCATTTTCATCTTCCAAAGCTGCCACGTTTCTTCGGCTGAACATCGGATTAGGTGCTGGCTTTGGGAACCGCCGAGTCGCGACTTCACCTAGCAAATTTTCGCGCATTTGCACCAGCTTTCGCAAGTGTGCAATCGAACAAATTTGCAAATAAAGCAATTCGTGTCGTATCTCGGGCAGTAAATTCCTTGTCAACATCTCAATGAGCTGCTGCTCTGGAATGGATGTTGACATTCGAGAAGCTAGGAGCATGACATCGTCATAAAATACCTCAAATGTCTCCCCCTGTTTTTGTTTGCGTGCTCTAATCTCTTCTAATATGTCGGTGTCGTTTCGGTAGTCTGTGTATTGCTCTTTTAAAGCCGCTCCAAACTCCCTCCACTTAGCTTTAATTTAATTTAATATATTTTAAGAAACTTTAGTTTTAATATTTATTTATAATCTTAATGTATTAATTATAAGACTCTGTCCGTTCATCACATAATAGGTGGCTAACAGGGTTGCCACAGTACCTCCCTTTCAGTGAAATACATCCCAACAGACAAGATGCCGGCGGATGTATTAACCAAGGGTCTGGCGAAGCCAAAACATGTCTCATGCACTCAAACGTTGGGTATGAGACAAATCCATAAGTAAAGTGCCATCTGAGGGGAAGTGTTGGGAATGCATCTGGCAACCCTATTTGTCGATTGAGCCATGTCTGTCTGTCTGCCTGTCTGTCTGTCTGTCTGTCTGTCTGAACGCACAGATCTCAGTTATTATAAAAGCTAGAGTTACCAAATTTGGCAGGAAGACTCCTTTGTACTATAAGCAGATCAAGTTTATTTCAAATGTTAGGTGCCACGCCCACCGCCCCCACAAATCAGTAATTTAATTTTTGAACTCAATTTTGTAAGCGCTGTATAAAAGATACAACTTTTTGAATTTAACATATACTAAGCTGCATGAAATATCTATGTAGTCTCCAAATTACAATCCGATCGGACAATAATTACAAAAAGTTATTTAAGAAAGTATGAGCATAAAACCAAGTGCTTCTGTCAGCTAACAAGGGAGGCGGGCGAGCGTATGGCGGATTGAATACGCCATTAGTTGTTCAAAGATAATAAGCTTTATTATTCTTTATTTTCAAACGTTTTAATTGGACGCGAGCTTTCATTAGCGCGTAATCAGAAAAAGTACTCAATTCAATTTTGCTGCGAAAGATATCGATAACTTAACATATAGTGTTGCTTAACTAATAGGTGGCTAACAGGGTTGCCACAGTACTCCCCCTTCAGTGATGCTTTCACGATCTTTGGTTTGTTTTTCCATACGTGCGAATTGTTTTTGGAGTTTCGTCTTTCTGTACAGAATCATCTTTTAAGCAGAATGCTGGTTTTAATCTATCGACAGAAATTGCTGTCTTTTTTATCGTCTTTTTCTTATGATGAAAACCCGATCACCCTTACGTCGAATGATTTCGTATGGACCAGTATACGGCGATCTAGTGGCTGTTTAACTGAATCGACTCTGACGAAAACATGTGTGCAGTCATACATTCCTTTTTGTATAAAAAATTTGTCTTTTATATGATGCGATGTTGCTGTTGGCCGAACTACTCTCATGTGACTTCGAAACTTTGTTAAGAACATCTCAGGATCAGATACGGCATTTATGTCGTCGAAGAATTCATTTGGAACTCGCAACACTGTGCCATACAGCATTTCCGCTGCTGACGATTTTAGATCCTCCTTATAGCATGTCCGTAATCCCAGCACAACAGTTGGAAATGTTGGAGCATTTCAGACCAAGGAAATTCTGGGTGACACATGAGTGCAGCTTTAAATGATCTGTGCCATCTTTCCACAAAACCATTCGATTGGGGATGATAAGGGGGTAGTATGGATATGCTTACCACCGACCATCTTGAGCAGCTGCTTAAATAAAGCTGATTCAAACTGACTGCCTTGGTCTGTAGTTAACGTCTTAGGCGTACCATAACGAGCTACCCAATGTGTCCAGAATGCTGTGGCGACTGTCTCCGCTGTCATGTCTTTTAATGGCACCGCTTTAGGCCAACGTGAGAACCGGTCAATAATCGTAAGACAATAGCGAAATCCTTGTTGAAGAGGCATTACTACGATGTCCATGTGAACGTGTTCGAATCTGTTGTCAGGAACTTCGATTTTGCTGGGCTGAAGTGAGTTGTGTTTATGAATCTTAGCCTGTTGACATGGAAGGCAGTTGCGACACCAGAGAAGGACATCTTTTCTCATGCTTGGCCAAATGTAGCTCCGGCGTAATTGCTTCAGAGTTGCCCTGCCACTGGGATGAGATAAACCATGCACAGATTCAAAAATACAAACGCTACAGTCAGGAGCTGACTGTATAAGGCCATGGATTATCATAGTATACCGTGCAATAGGTATAGGTATGCATTTCTAGCGCGTACCAAATTTCATTACATGTGCTTCTTCTTGATTTTAATTTGTTTGACTGTAACTTTTCTTTTAGTTTATTAGAATAAAAAAAAAAAAATAAAATAAAATAAGAAATAATTAATAAATGAAAATTCGCACCCGCCTCAACCGGGAGTTGAACACACCCCTCTCTCGCAGCCGTCCGCCACTCTAACCACTCGCCCATTGCCTTACTCCCGTGCCCATCGGCAAAGCTGCATTTTGAACCAATTCTGTTCCCATACAATGAAAATAAAAAGTTAAATAAAATGCTGTGTCTGACGCTAGATTTGAACTTCGGTATGCTTGCGTTAATTAGGTCTGCATAATTATTATATATGCATGTTCAAAGTGAGTTTAATTCGTATCATATCTCACTTATTTATAGTCCGATATTAATGAAATTTTCACATAACGCCCGTGGCAAGGTATTTGTCATGTAAGATATACAACTTTGGTTGTTGAGTTAATATTGTAGGTTTTAAGTAGTTATTTCTGATTTACAGAGGCGGGAAGGGACGTGTCCAAATTTTAAAAAACTTTGAGACACTGCAATATATACGTATGTTGTCACAAAATTTGATGACTCTTGCTCTTATAGTTTCTGAGATCCAGGTGTTCATACAGACAGACAGACAGACAGACAGACAGACATGGCTCAATCGACTCGGCTACTGATACTGATTCAGAATATATATAGTTTATGGGGTCGGAGATGCCTCCTTCTGCCTGTTACGCACATTTCCGTTCAGACAAACACAATAGACCATGAATTTTTCTAAAATCCATGGCCTAAAAATGATTAATAATTTAATCAGAGACGAAAGTTCAGATTCCTCTAAGCGCTATGTTCCATCGAAGGAAGAAATTATGCAAAATTTGTTTGGTAAGTACTTAACATTTTCTTGTTTCTTTTTTCAAAGTTTTGTGGTTTAGTTTTTTGCTTATTTTGATGGTTTTTTCTTTATTTCAGATATGACGCTGGATGATTTTGTGACTCAATGAAGCAAACGATTTCTATCTCGACTACATATCGACGACAGTTTTCTTCGGGAAGAGACGTATCTTCGTGGGGTGGCAATCCTGCTTTTTTGAAAGCTAGAAGACGATTAAGTCGTTTGAAGGTCGTAAATGACACTGATGAAAGAGCTGTAAAATTAATGCAAGATTTTAATGGTCTTATCACAGCTAAAGAAGAGCAAAAACAGTTTTTATTGCGTTGTGTTCAGGAACACAGAAATCTGTATCCGGACTGTAAAAAAACTACACTGAAGAGAAGTAACCCTAATTCATTATTATTATAATTTTTATTTAAATAAAAGATTGTGTTGATATTTTTTTAGTTTACTCATATTTACTTTATTTGTTGCATTTCAATTAGTTTTGGATCAAACCAAAATGTCAGACTAAAACACCATTTTTTATTAAACTTTAGAGCTCGGTCGGCACGGGTTGCAATCATGCTACAGATATGAAATTTCATATTTAATTACATTTTAGCATTTATAAAAAATTGGAGGGTATGCGTTTCGAAATCCTAATATCCCGTATGTATATCCCGGCGCGGAGATATGCACATATGAATGTATGTATGTATGTATTTACATACTACGAGCCCTGACCACTATTAATTCGCACAGCTCGTGTTATCACGCATAAGCAATGTTTAGCACATAATATATGTGAAGATAATGTAGATAACACATACAAACATATATTTTTTCTGAAAGATAATTGTATTCTCTTTAGAAGAAGAAAAATATTTTGTTGTTATCTTAACGTATAACAACAACAGCATTTATTTACATACACTATTCTTATTATTGTTTACAAACACTTGACCACTATTATTTCGTACGCTACAAACTTTACAGTCTATTTTGCTTAATATAATATATATACTTAATATTAATACTTGGTAACATCACCCTTAGCCTCTATAACACATTTACAACGAACCTGCATTGAATTAAGCAAGTATTGGCACTGCTCTGTTGAAATAGAGTCCCATATTTCTTGCAGCTTAATTTTTAGCGCTGGAATAGTTCTTTGAGGCTCATTTCTCAAGCGCCTCTTCATGATTCCCCATATATTTTCAATTGGGCTGAGATCTGGACTATTAGATGACCAATCCAAGGGCTCACTTCCTTTTTTGCTCCAGCCTACTTCGGGTTTTTCTACTACTGTGAGATGACGCTCCATCTTGCTGAAAAGTATATTCACCACCATCTGACAGCTTTGGTATTGATGGCAGCAAATTTTCTTCCAATATATGCATGTACTTTTCAGCGTTAACAATTCCATCAACAAAATGAAGTTTTCGTACCGCATGGGCGGACATGCATCCCCACTAGACGTCTGCACGAGTGCACTCAAAATTTTCGGTTAATTGAGTACTCACAAGCTTAAGTCGCAATTCGGCGCGCCCAAACGGTTTCAACAGAGTTAATTGCACATTGGCTAGCGTTGTTTTTGTTGTATGTGAAATGAGTGAAATTCAAACCGAAGCGGAATGGATAGAATGAGTGGATGCAGAGTAAATGTTTAGAGTACTTGGATAAAATTTGGCATTCTCCTCATTCATGGCTTGCATAGGGCAGACGCAGCAGAGCAAAAATTTTATAATAATAAAAAATGCAGAGCTCGGACGAAAGCGTAAGTACTTTAGTAATTGTAAATTGTAAAAAAAAAAAATACAAACGCTACAGTCACCAATAATGCGGATTGAATACGCCATTAGTTGTTCAAAGATAATAAGCTTTATTATTCTTTATTTTCAAACGTTTTAATTGGACGCGAGCTTTCATTAGCGCGTAATCAGAAAAAGTACTCAATTCAATTTTGCTGCGAAAGATATCGATAACTTAACATATAGTGTTGCTTAACTAATAGGTGGCTAACAGGGTTGCCACAAGCGCGAAGCGCGAGGCCATCTGTCGGGATTAATTTCAAAGCATGTACATATGCATATGTATGTGTATGAATTTAACAAATTAAACTGTAGCGTCCAATTAAAACGTTTGAAAATAAAGAATAATAAAGCTTATTATCTTTGAAGAACTAATGGCGTATTCAATCCGCCATATTGTTGTCCCCGACGTGATTTAAAACTTCTTGCGAATATAAAAACTAACTACGTTGGTACTTATTGCATCAGCTCTAGAGATTTCATCAGACTCCTGTGGTGAAATAACGCACGCACGTTCATATATACGACGCATTTTATGAACACGCATTAACGGGCCGCAAACTTAATAGAATCGCATGCAACAACCACGATACAATCTTCGCTCATTGACCAGGAGGAAACTTAATTTTGAAATAAACGACATGACTGAACCATTGAATGATACCGAAGAGCAACTTCGCACAATGCAAAGAGAAATGGACGCATTACGTGTGGCACTCCAAGACACAGCAAGACAACAAGCCACCTCTGCACCGGTTGTTGCACCAGGAGCAATCCACAACTCTGGTTTGCACAAGTTGAGCGCGCATTTCGCCTCAACAGCATCATCAACGACGTGGACAAGTTCGATCTCATTACTGTACAGTTGGAGGAAGATATTGCATTGAGTGTAGCTGATTTGGTCCAAAAACCACCAGATGTTGACAAATACCCCGCTCTCAAAGCTAGGCTACTAACTAAGTTCGCTGAGTCGGCTGAGTCTATGTTGCGTCGTTTGTTGCACGGAGGAGCAACTGGCAAAAAACCGTCAGATATTCTGGCTCACATGCGTCGTCTGGCACCTGGCGAGCAATATGAAAGTATCATCCGCACGCTTTTCCTTGCAGAAATGCCATCTGAAGTTCGCCCAATACTGTCTGTGTGGCCGGAAGCAGATCTTGACAGACTTGCAGCCACTGCTGACCGGATGCTCGAGGCTAATGGAACGAGTGATACTTGTGCCGCTGCTGCTACACCCGATGCTGTCAACGCAATTGCTCCCACCAAGATTTTGGCAGACGTTGCAGAAAGCTTACGTTCACTTTCTGAGAGAGTTAAAAAACTACAAAGAGAGATGAAATATCTAAAACAGCAAAATCAATCACAGGGACAATCACACGACTTATCCAACGGAGGAAACGACCAAGCATCGACGATGTGTTTTTACCACAAAAAATTCGGTGACAAGGCTCAAAAGTGCCGACCTGGCTGCACTTTGTAGCGTGCAACCAGGATGGGGATCGGTTGATTATATTGTGTGAAGCTTTGCACGTTGTTAATTTCCGGCTCTAGCTCGTCGGCTTTGGGGGGTGGAGGTCTTGTTCACACATTATAGCTAACAATAATAACAAAAATCAAGAAAAAACGTGCTGCGACAAAAGGAACTAGAATTTAAAAAACCGGAAGAGAAGACAGATAAACATGATCAAAGAAAGAAAGAAAGAAAAGGATAGAGGATAGCAGCCTAGATGGTATGCAGGCGAACTTAGGTGTTGAAGGAGTCCGCTTTTGCCCAACCAACCATGATCACCTCCTTTGAACTTTTAGTTCAGGTGACCCCTTTTTACCTACGAAAGCGGGAGCGTTAGCATTGAGTTCAACTTTTTAAAATTTTAAAACATTATAATTTTAATTCGCTTTTCTAAATTCTAAATAATTCCGTTAAACTATTAATTTCCATTTTATCAGTTTCAAAATATTTGCTTGTTTAAAAATTATTTGTTTTGATTGTTCACTTTGGTTGTGACTTTTTCTTTTTGCCACAGTCTAGAGGCGTTGGTTTGAAATTCTCAATCTTTAATAAATTTCGGATTTTGTATTGGTGATTAAACTGTATGATTTCTAGTTGCTTTACTCTATATTTTAAACATTATTAATAAAAAGATTGGACTTACGGTGATTCCGTCGGCGAAAGATCGATCTCTGGCTCGGCACCTGTTTGCTTAAAATTTATAAAATTAGAGTATTAAAGCAACCAACAATTTTAACCTAGGCATTCGCGACATTAAAAGGGAAAAGACTAACAACTCTAAGTGAACAGTATTTTATATTAATAAGTAAATTAATTAATTTAAATATTACTAAAGATAACAAAAAAAAAACGATAAATTAAATGGACATTTTATATAATTATTCCTATTATTATTATTTCTATTATTACTAACTTATTCCTTCCGCTCTCAAAATATTCTTTAAAACTTTAGGTAACTATCAGACCAATATATCCATTCTAAAGAGTTGATCGTGGCTGACGTAGGGCTCTTACAGACAATTTTATTTTCTTTAAAATGGGTTAATTTATTTACTGACTCATTTTTTTTTTATGGGTCTATATAGACTGAGTAATCGTTTAGCGTGAAATTGGCATTTTGATTTATAAAATTGCTACTCCGTCTTAGCGGAGTTGCAAGGCCTATTCTTGTTAATATTGCTTTTTGTTGGGCTTATTTTTCACTAAATTTAAATGAGGATTTCGGCTGAGTTCTTCGATCTGCCAATGCTTGTTGAACGTCTGTTGAATCTACCCTGACCGGGATTTTTTTTTCGGTGACGGGCTCTTGCTCTCTGTCCATTTGTCTGCCAGGTCCCAGTTAGTGTAATTCTGACAAAATGTATATTTTTTTTTTTTTATTTTGGCATTTATTTAAGCCACTAAGAGTTTACCCGAGGATGTTGAAAACTCCAGCGCTTTCCTTGAATTTCTTTTGAGATGTCTCCCGCCACTTTTAAAGATTTTTTATTTTATTCGTTTTCACTTTTCAGCCTTTCTCGGGCGCCACTTCTTTCGCTTATGCTGACTTGCACTTTCTTTTCTCAAGCTCTTCTTCCTTCTAGGCCCTTGGTGATCTCTAGGTATTTTTTTCCTAATTACAATTGGCCCATAGGTCTAATAGTGTAGCCAACTACTTCAAATATTTTTGCATACTTCATAGCATACTTTTAGGGAGCTTTTATAAATTTATTTTTTCTCTCCTTCAATTCTTCAATATAATTTTTTTTTTTATTAGAGTCGCTGCTACAAATTCCCCCCTGCTAAAATTAGACTAGGGGGTCCAAACGATCCCAAGGCTAATCCAACCTAAAGCGACTTTCATTGACGTATGTCTTTTGCGTGATACGTACCCAATGATCGACCTTGCAAATCTTCTAACTCATAACATGAGTTTCCTACCTTTTACGCACTCGTGCTTTAACAAATGATAAGCCTAATTTAGCATTATAACCTGTCTGGAAACAACTCTGCTTAAAGTTACGGCGAAAGACTTCTTGTCCAGGTATATAATTAACTTCTCGGTATCTTAAATTATATGATCGTTCATTTTGCTCATGGTTTTTTGTCATTTGAGCACTCGCTGCTCTGCGAACAGTGCATAAGTTGAACCAGCTGTAATCACTGTTGGCCAAACGCCATATAATAAGGGGTAGTGCCGATACTGGAGTGTACTGAAGATCTTAAAGCACAACATATTCTGTTGAGGTATTCGTCCCAATCCTTTTGGTCTGGTCGTACGTATGACTTAATCCCAGAGAGAACCGATCTATTTACACGCTCCGACGCATTTGCTTGTGGTGAGTAGTAGGCGGTGAGCGTGTGTGATATTTCGTGGCGTCTTTATAAGTGTTGAAAGGCTGCTGACTTGAACTGAGAACCGTTGTCAGAAACAATGGTTTCTGGTATCCCAAATGTCATGAACAGATCATCTTCTAAGGAATATGTATTTGGAAAAATGGTCTAAAACAATAAATATCCCAATATTTCCGCTCCTAGACCTAGGATAAGGACCTAAAAGTCAATGTATAATTTTTGGAAAAATCTTTCTGAAACCGACGCTTTTCCCATTGGGGGTCTTAACACGCGATTCGGAGCTTTTGTTTGCTTACAAATATCACATGCATTCACATAAGCCTTGACATCTGGCACTAACCCTGGCCAAAAATAAAACTGTCGTATTTTCTCTATAGTTTTATGTATCCCACCATGAGAAGAAAGGGGATCATCATGTGCTTTATATAAAATATCTTTCACCAATTCTTTCGGTACCCATAACTTCCAAGCATGTTCATCGTGAACTAGATCTCCTGTACTATGTTCTGCTCGTCGGTAAACATATCCTGCCTCTGTTTTTAAATCAGGAAATTTACTCTTGTTCGCTTCGATACGTTCTATAAGCTCGAGGTAGTCTTTCGACTTAAAATATTCGGAATTTAAATTGATTATGGCATTGGGTCGCTGTTCTATGGACGCAATCTCCCCGTCGTTTATCCTCGACAAAACGTCTGGTACCACATTTAAGGAACCTTTCCTATGTTCAATTTTGAACCGGAATCTTTGTAATGATAACGCCCATGGTGCTAACCTCGAACTTAAATCGTTATTCGACATTAACCACTTGAGAGAAGCATGGTCCGTCACTATTGTAAATTCGTGACCTTCCACATAGGCTCGAAAACTTTTTAGACATACTATGGCTGCCAAACATTCTTGCTCTGTAACCGTGTAGTTTTGCTGTGCTTTGTTCAGTTTTTTTGAAACAAATGCGATCGGACATTCATCCCCTTCTGCCGACAGCTGAACTAGAACTCCGCCTACTCCTGTTTTGCTTGCGTCGCAATGAATAAAAACGGTTTGGTAAACTCTGGGCTGTGTAAGACGGGTGATTCTGAAAGCTTTCGTTTTAAAATTTCAAAAGCCTGCAATGCTTCTTCGCCCAGATGAAACTTCCGTTTAGTGGTCATCGCGTCCGTCAACGCTGAAGACAGAGATGCAAAATTCGGAACAAATTTCCGGTACCATCCGCAAAGTCCCATAAAACTCCTCAAACTTTTAAAGTTCTTTGGTACGGGAAACTGTTTTATAGCCAATATTTTCTCTGGATCAGTTCTTATTCCGCCATCTCCTATTATGTGGCCTAAATAACGCACACGTTGCATACAGAAGTGACTTTTGCCTACGTTGATTGTCAAGCCTGCACGCTTAATTTGTAGAGCTATCTCTCGAAGTACTTCTATATGCGACTCAAAACACGGTGAGATAATTAAAAGATCGTCCAGATATACAAATACCTCGTTTCGCAGATGTGGAGGCACCACCTTATCCATTAATTGAGACATGGTACTGGCCGCATTACATAAACCAAACGGCATGACCTTAAATTGGTAAAGTGGCCTACCAGGTACTGTAAAAGCTGTTTTTTCTCTAGACTTTTCTTCCAATGGCACTTGCCAATATGCATCTTTTAGATCTAAGCTAGTTATAAAATTTGCTTTGGGAAGTCTGCTTAGAATTCCACTTATTTGTGGTAATGGGTATGCCGACTTTTCCGTAAAACTGTTGACTTTTCTGCAATCTAAACAGATTCTTATTTTTCCAGGCTTTCGAACTATAACAATCGGAGAAGACCAACCACTGTTTGATTCTTCTATCACTCCTAACTTTAACATTCTATCTATTTCTGTATACATTTCTTTTTCTACGGCAGGCATGCCACCAGCCGATCTGGAGATCAAGGCTCTTGGTCTGATCAGTAATGGTGCTACACGGGACGAGGCCTACGAATGGATGTTCGGAGAGTGGCAGACGAGATGGCAATTGTCGCAACGGGGGAAGGTGGACCTACCAACTCATCCCGGAGATAGACGCATGGACGCAGTGGAACCACAAAACCCTGGACTAGCACATTTCCCAATTCCTCACGGACCATGGCTGTTTCCGGGCTTATCTACATCGTTTCCGCCATGTAGACTCAGCCCAATGCCTATACTGCATTGATGCGGTGGAAACGGCGGAACATGTGCTAATGCACTGTTCTAGGTTCTCGGCGGAGAGGGAACTGTTGGAAGCGTTGACTTGAGCTCCGGTTAGTCCAAATGGATTGATCACGGCGATGACGGAGAACGTAAATAAATGGGAGCTGGGACACCGCATCATCATTAATATGATGAAACGAGTCCGTGCCGACGAGATGTCCAACAGAGCTGGCAATTAAAACACAGAAAGGGTGTCCCTATGAGGTGGCGGGATAAGAATACTACCTCAGCGTACCCGGCTTGTCGTAAAAGGCGACTAAAGGGTGGAAGGAGGTGCGCTATATGGCCGATATGTCAGGAAGGGAGAGCGACCTGGCTTCACATCCTGGTCATCGAAGTCTTACCCTGACTGGCAGTTCCGGTGCGCGTCAACAGGACTGAGGAGCATACGGAGGTTTTTGTTTTAGTACGTAGTACGTAACCCCACCAGGGGTTATGAATCGTGCAAGCCACCTACGGACGGTTGGTGGTATCTTTAAAAAGATTTTAATTTTCCTACCGTAAGGCGATACAAAAAAAAAAAAAAAAAACACATTCACCGTCTAACACGTGCGTAACACCATGAGCCACACGCTTCTGTGCCCCGACGCCTGCGTATACACACCCACCCTATAACACGTGCGCATGCTCACCTGTCAACCTTTAACACTTTCCACCCTATTTTATCACCTACAAATATACATAAAACCCATTAATTATCCCTACTATGACATAAAACTAACCGATCTACCCTAAAAACCCATTAATTATGCTAATTAGGATCCTTTTTCCCTTATCCCTCTCGTCACGACCCATTAACTTAATTTACCCGCCCCATTAATCTTCATTACCCCACTCCACTTTTTGTCACAGTACCGGAAATATATACTACTAACGGGAAACTGTTTTATAGCTACTATTTTCTCTGGATCAGTTCTTATTCCGCCATCTCCTATTATGTGGCCTAAGTAACGCACATGTTGCACACAGAAGTGACTTTTGCCTACGTTGATTGTCAAGCCTGCACGCTTAATTTGTAAAGCTATCTCTCGAAGTACTTCTATATGCGACTCAAAACACGATGAGATAATTAAAAGATCGTCCAGGTATATAAATACCTCGTTTCGCAGATGTGGAGGCACCACCACAAACCAAACGGCATGACCTTAAATTGGTAAAGTTATCTACCAGGTATTGTAAAAGCTGTTTTTTCTCTAGACTTTTATTCTAATGACACTTGACAATATGAATCTTTTAGATCTAAGCTACTTATAAAATTGGCTTTTGGGTAGTCTGCTTAGAATTCCACTTATTTGTGGCAATGGGTGTGCCGACTTTTCCGTAAAGCTGTTGACTTTTCTGCAATCTAAATAGATTCTCATTTTTCCAGGCTTTCTAACTATAACAATCGGAGAAGACCAACCACTATTTGATTCTTCTTTCACTCCTAACTTTAGAATTCTATTTATTTCTGTATACATTTCTTTTTCTACAGCTGGTGAAACGGGAAAATGGCGTTGTTTTACTGGTTTTGCATCTCCTACGTCGATTGAGTATTCTATAAGGTGTGTCTTTCCTAGCCCTTCTTTAGCAAAGGACGGAAATGCTCCTACAACATTAGACAGTTTGAATTTTTGCGCAACTGTTAGTTCGTGCTGATCAGCACTGTCATCAATAGATGGTAGCACTACTTCTTCGACCTGCAAGTTGGAAGGTAATAGATCGTATAACTTCCAAAAATCTATACCAAGGTATAAATCTTGTTGCAGTGATGGGACAATAAAGATTTCCATTGATTTTTTTTCACCTCCGTATTTTACCTCTACCTTCATAGACCCCACGATTGTTTGTGTAGCTCCATCTGCAGTACTGACTTGACATTTTATCTGTTTGAACGTTATGCCTTCGTCTAATATTTGTACAGCTAGCGTGCCACCTAGACAACTTATGGTTGCCCCTGAATCCAACAAACCGTATAGTGTACGGTTCAACAAAGTAACTGGTATAAATGGGCGAGGATCTTTTGAACTTTTTGAGACTGCACATAACTGTTTTATTCCCAACTTACAAATCTTTACTTTTTCCCAAAATGCTTTTATTCTTTTGGAACTACGAGATTTAAATCAATTCGATAAGGGAATTATTACATTATTTTGAAAATCTGTTGAATGTGTTGACATATCCGCTATTAATTTTGATAATTCATTATTAAATATTGGTCTGTGTTCGTCGCTTGATTTCTCAGCACAGCCGATGTCTTCGGTTTGTGTATATACTTCGACGTGCTGACTTGTACGTTTTTTGAACAGCGATTACAAGTGGGCTTATAAGTATTGGCCGCGCCACAGCCATAACAAAAAACTTTCCTATCTGACAGACAGTCTTGATATCTGTGCCCTGCTTTTTTACAGTTCCAACATACTAACGCTAAAGCTTCTATCTCTACATCTGCTATTGCCTCTTCGGATTCAGACTGCTCATCAGTTTCGACTAACAGCTCTGCTACATTTCTTTTGAAAGGATTACTTTTTGCGAAGCCTTGCATCTGTTTGACGTCTTCCATAAACGCTTCTCTGCGTCGACAAATTTCTCGAAGCTCAGTGACAGTCCCTATTTCCAGATTTAAAATTTCGTGGCGGATTTCTGGTCGTAAATTGTTTTTGAGTATCTTGACGAGTTTTCTGTTTGACCATGGCTGTTCTAGCTGATATAACATATAACACTCATTGACCTTCTGTTTTCTGTTCCGGATTAACTCCTCTATGTCACTATCGTCCCGTTCTTGCCTAAACTGTAGTCGCAGTGCATCACAAAGTCTATCCCATCGTACATGCTTTTACCACTTTGTGATGTCGCCAATAAAACTCAGTTGCCTTTCCTTCAAATAAAACACTTATATTAGAGCAAAGCACTTCGAAGTTTCCACCTAATGTTTGGTGCGTAAGGGCCTCAACTCTATAAATGAAGTTGTCAACTGACACCCCAACTCCTGAAAACTTGACTTTCCAGGCGTTAAGTATATGTACAACTTTATCTGGCCTTTGAGATAGATCTGAGGCAGCACTTCTCACTGAATGCTGTGAAGTTCCTCTTGATGTACCTTGATTATAACGCGTTTCATCTGGTAGATCGGCTCTTTCCTGAGGAGAATCCCCCCTACTAGAAATCGCTTGTGCTTGAGGGACCATTAAGCGCTGCACACACTCTACCATAGTATTTTGGATTAACTCGGACATTTTCTCTGTGAGAGAATTAAGTAGTCGAGTTTCCATATCTTGGAAAGCGGCTCTAGATGTGCTTGGTCTTTCTTCTATCCCGTGACTAGCTATTTCCGTTTCTTCTGCTCCTCTCTCATTCGCCATTCTGCTTTGCCATCGTGTATTATGAGGACCTTTTTTATTGGCTGACGTACTCTTAGATGGACGGCATGTTATGTTACAAACTGGATACGCGTCACTAGTTTTAAAATGAGTTGATAAACATTCTCTATGAAATTCATGGCTGCAATTGGTTCTATAAATTTCTATCGAATCTACCCTTTCCTTGCATATCGCACATATGACTGCTGTATCTGCAGCTTCGGGCGAACGATCTAAGCCCATATTTTCTGATCGAGACAACAATAAATTCGAAAATAAATACTCAAAGTAAGATAAAATACATATACTATATAACTAAAACTCTAATCAACATTAAATCGAAAAAAATATAATAATATAAAGATATAAAAATATAAAAATTCTCATAAGGTAATTGAACTCTCTGCATAACTTCCCGCTGTCAAAGGATTGCGAAATTTGTAATGTTATTTGTTTCGTATCACTCTTTGAGGATCAGGTTTTCTTATTTATTGAATACGCTGATGTTCCTGTAGTTCGTGACAAGTCACAAATTCCATTAGCTGAAATAATTCCAGCATTTTGACACTTCCTCTTGGTTAGTGCTTAGTTCTGAAACTTTTCTCCTAAACTCCAAGAATCTATTATCAAAATACTGTTATTAGATAGAAAGTCCAATGTTGTTTGTATTTGATCTATGGCCAGGTGATTAGCCTAAGCTAAAATCATCCTATTTTCTCAATAGATTGTTTACTCACTTCATTGTCCCTAAGTAATCAATTAAACAAGTTCCTAAACCGTGGTAGGAAGGGAAAAATTTTTCACTCTAACTATTTCCAGGAGGTTAAGAAACTTATTATTGATCAATTGTGAAAAAAAAATGAAAGTTATAGAAAAATAGATTGATCATATCTGTCTGTGAGTCACATTGAATTAATTTTAATTCAATGCAGCCACGACGTTGGGCGCCACTTATTTTTATTATTATTATTTATTATAAATGTAGCGTGCAACCAAAATGGGGATCGGTTGATTATATTGTGTGAACGCACGTTGTTAATTTCCGGCTCTAGCTCGTCGGCTTTGGGGGTGGAGGTCTTGTTCACACATCATAGCTAACAATAATAACAAAAATCAAGAAAAAACGTGCTGCGACAAAAGGAACTAGAATTTACAAAACCGGAAGAGAAGACAGATAAACATGATCAAAGAAAGAAAGAAAGAAAGGATAGAGGATAGCAGCCCAGATGGTATGCAGGCGAACTTAGGTGTTGAAGGAGTCCGCTTTTGCCCACCCAACCATGATCACCTCCTTTGAACTTTTAGTTCAGGTGACCCCTTTTTACCTACGACAGCAAAGCGTTAGCATTGAGTTCAACTTTTTAAAATTTTAAAACATTATAATTTTAATTCGCTTTTCTAAATTCTAAATAATTCCGTTAAACTATTAATTTCCATTTTATCAGTTTCAAAATATTTGCTTGTTTAAAAATTATTTGTTTTGATTGTTCACTTTGGTTGTGACTTTTTCTTTTTTGCCACAGTCTAGAGGCGTTGGTTTGAAATTCTCAATCTTTAATAAATTTCGGATTTTGTATTGGTGATTAAACTGTATGATTTCTAGTTGCTTTACTCTATATTTTAAACATTATTAATAAAAAGATTGGACTTACGGTGATTCCGTCGGCGAAAGATCGATCTCTGGCTCGGCACCTGTTTGCTTAAAATTTATAAAATTAGAGTATTAAAGCAACCAACAATTTTAACCTAGGCATTCGCGACATTAAAAGGGGAAAAGACTAACAACTCTAAGTGAACAGTATTTTATATTAATAAGTAAATTAATTAATTTAAATATTACTAAAGATAACAAAAAAAACGATAAATTAAATGGACATTTTATATAATTATTCCTATTATTATTATTTCTATTATTACTAACTTATTCCTTCCGCTCTCAAAATATTCTTTAAAACTTTAGGTAACTATCAGACCAATATATCCATTCTAAAGAGTTGATCGTGGCTGACGTAGGGCTCTTACAGACAATTTTATTTTCTTTAAAATGGGTTAATTTATTTACTGACTCATTTTTTTTTTATGGGTCTATATAGACTGAGTAATCGTTTAGCGTGAAATTGGCATTTTGATTTATAAAATTGCTACTCCGTCTTAGCGGAGTTGCAAGGCCTATTCTTGTTAATATTGCTTTTTGTTGGGCTTATTTTTCACTAAATTTAAATGAGGATTTCGGCTGAGTTCTTCGATCTGCCAATGCTTGTTGAACGTCTGTTGAATCTACCCTGACCGGGATTTTTTTTCGGTGACGGGCTCTTGCTCTCTGTCCATTTGTCTGCCAGGTCCCAGTTAGTGTAATTCTGACAAAATGTATATATTTTTTTTAGTTATTTTGGCATTTATTTAAGCCACTAAGAGTTTACCCGAGGATGTTGAAAACTCCAGCGCTTTCCTTGAATTTCTTTTGAGATGTCTCCCGCCACTTTTAAAGATTTTTCTATTTTTTATTCGTTTTCACTTTTCAGCCTTTCTCGGGCGCCACTTCTTTCGCTTATGCTGACTTGCACTTTCTTTTCTCAAACTCTCCTTCCTTCTAGGCCCTTGGTGATCTCTAGGTATTTTTTTTCCTAATTACAATTGGCCCATAGGTCTAATAGTGTAGCCAACTACTTCAAATATTTTTGCATACTTCATAGCATACTTTTAGGGAGCTTTTATAAATTTATTTTTTTCTCTCATTCAATTCTTCAATATAATTTTTTTTTTATTAGAGTCGCTGCTACAACTTACAAAGCAAATTTAAACTAACACAGCTGTCGCCTGCTGCACGGCGACAGCAAATACTCTGTCAGCAATATTACAGCACCCCCTGAGAGTCGCCTACACGTCTATGATAAGATATCAAGGACACGATTTCTGGTGGATTCTGGTTCGGTGATTTCTGTTGTACCGCGTTCTGCGTTTAAGCAAAATTCACAAAAAGCGATCTTATATTGTATGCAGCTAATCAAACACCTATCTTCACGTATGGCAAACAGGTCATTCAATTAAACTTGGGACTTCGTCGGGAGTTTAGTTGGACTTTCATCATTGCTGATACTCACACACCGATCATCGGCGCTGATTTCCTTTCAAAATTTCAATTGCTGATCGATCTCAACAACAAGCAACTCAACTCAACGACAGGTCTAACCACTATCGCGCACCTTAATGATGGAAGTAACACAGTCATTTCTACTGTCGACAACGCTGTTGACTTTCGTGGCCTGCTACAGGAATTTATTGCGGTGACACGTACATCAGACCTCACTGTTAATAACAACACCGATGTATGCCATTTCGTAGAGACCACCGGCAGCCCTGTTGCTGATCGCCCTCGTCGTCTTGCTGGTGATAAATTGTTAGCTGCAAAATCGGAGATCAATTTATTGATCGAGCAAGGCATCTGTCGACCGTCTAAGAGTTCCTGGTCCAGTCCTTTACATCTCGTGACAAAAAAGGATGGCAGCTGGCGCGCTTGTGGCGATTATAGGAAGTTAAACGCTGTAACAGTACCGGATCGCTACCCAATCGCTCACATATACGATTTTGCAGAGCAACTATACGGAAAAACTATTTTCTCAACCCTCGACCTGGTACGTGCTTATTACCAAGTACCAATGGCTGAGAGCGACATAAAAAAAGACTGCAGTTTGCACCCCTTTTGGACTAGTAGAGTTCCTGAAAATGCCGTTTGGACTTAAAAACGCTACACAAACGCTACACAAACGCTACACAAACTACGAGCGTGGCTATAGCACTTACGATCGCGAGTTGTTGGCCATTTACGAAGCAGTAAAACACTTTAAACATCTGTTAGAAGGACGTGTTTTTGTTATCAAAACGGATCATAAGCCATTAATCTTCGCCTTTAATCAACGTCCTGAAAAGGCAACGGCAAGACAGTTAAGGCATCATGAACAAAGATGTCCTTCTCTGGTGTCGCAACTGCCTTCCATGTCAACGGGCTAAGATTCATAAGCACAACTCACTTCAGCCCAGCAAAATCGAAGTTCCTGACAACAGATTCGAACACGTTCACATGGACATCGTAGTAATGCCTCTTCAACAAGGATATCGCTATTGTCTTACGATTATTGACCGGTTCTCACGTTGGCCTAAAGCGGTGCCATTAAAAGACATGACAGCGGAGACAGTCGCCACAGCATTCTGGACACATTGGGTAGGTCGTTATGGTACGCCTAAGACGTTAACTACAGACCAAGGCAGTCAGTTTGAATTAGCTTTATTTAAGCAGCTGCTCAAGATGGTCGGTGGTAAGCATATCCATACTACCCCTTATCATCCCCAATCGAATGGTTTTGTGGAAAGATGGCACAGATCATTTAAAGCTGCACTCATGTGTCACCCAGAATTTCCTTGGTCTGAAATGCTCCAACATTTCCAAATGTTGTGCTGGGATTACGGACATGCTATAAGGAGGATCTTAAATCGTCAGCAGCGGAAATGCTATATGGCACAGTCTTGCGAGTTCCTAATGAATTCTTCGACGACATAAATGCCGTATCTGATCCTGAGATGTTCTTAACACAGTTTCGAAGTCACATGAGAGTAGTTCGGCCAACAGCAACATCGCATCATATAAAAGACAAATTTTTTATACAAAAAAGGAATGTATGACTGCACAGAGTCGATTCAGTTAAACAGCCACTAGATCGCCGTATACTGGTCCATACGAAATCATTCGACGTGAGGGTGATCGGGTTTTCATCATAAGAAAAGACGATAAAAGACAGCAATTTCTGTCGATAGATTAAAACCAGCATTCTTCTTAAAAGATGATTCTGTACAGAAAGACGAAACTCCAAAAACAATTCGCACGTATGGAAAAACAAACCAAAGATCGTGAAAGCATCACTGAAGGGGGAGTACTGTGGCAACCCCTGTTAGCCACCTATTAGTTAAGCAACACTATATGTTAAGTTATCGATATCTTTCGCAGCAAAATTGAATTGAGTACTTTTTCTGATTACGCGCTAATGAAAGCTCGCGTCCAATTAAAACGTTTGAAAATAAAGAATAATAAAGCTTATTATCTTAGAACAACTAATGGCGTATTCAATCCGCCATACGCTCGCCCGCCTCCCTTGTTAGCTGACAGAAGCACTAGGTTTTATGCTCATACTTTCTTAAATAACTTTTGTAATTATTGTCCGATCGGATTGTAATTTGGAGACTACATAGATATTTCATGCAGCTTAGTATGTTAAATTCAAAAAGTTGTATCTTTTATACAGCGCTTACAAAATTGAGTTCAAAAATTAAATTACTGATTTGTGGGGGCGGTGGGCGTGGCACCTAACATTTGAAATAAACTTGATCTGCTTATAGTACAAAGGAGTCTTCCTGCCAAATTTGGTAACTCTAGCTTTTATAATAACTGAGATCTGTGCGTTCAGACAGACAGACAGACAGACAGACAGGCAGACAGACAGACATGGCTCAATCGACAAATAGGGTTGCCAGATGCATTCCCAACACTTCCCCTCAGATGGCACTTTACTTATGGATTTGTCTCATACCCAACGTTTGAGTGCATGAGACATGTTTTGGCTTCGCCAGACCCTTGGTTAATACATCCGCCGGCATCTTGTCTGTTGGGATGTATTTCACATTGATGTCATCCTTCTCGACGAGTTCTCACACAAAATGGTAACGGATGTCAATGTGCTTCGTCCGTTTATGGAATATCGGATTCCTTGTGAGCTGACCACTCCCTGGTTGTCGTTGTAGATTGTGGTGGTGCCCAGTTGCCCCATAATCTCTTGCAGAAAACTTCGAAGGTGGACGGCTTCTTTGGACGACTCAGATAGCGCCATGTATTCTGCTTCCGTACTCGACAACGCAACAGTTCGTTGCTTGCGACATTCCCAGGATACCGCCGCATCGGACATCTTAAATACAAACCCTGTAAAAGACCTGCGATCATCAGAATTTGCTGCCCAGTCAGCATCTGCATAGCTGACCAACTGTTCACCAGTTCGCGTGAAAAATAATCCATACTTTGGAGTACCCTTCAAGTAACGCAATACCCTCTTAGCTGCAACACAGTGTTGCTTGCTGTAGGACGTATTGTATTGGCTCAGGACACTAACGACGTGTGCAATATCCGGACGTGTAGACACTGCCAGCCACATTAAGGCTCCAACCAAACTTTGATACGGGATTTTTGATAACTCAGCTTGCTCTTCTTCAGTTTGCGGGCACATTTCGACTGATAGCTTTTCATTCACGTTCATTGGTGTGCTTGCTGGCTTGCAATGTTGAATTGCTTCAAAATATCCTTGGCGTATTTCGACTGACACATCGAATCTTCTTCATCTTATCTTCTTTGTTTTGGGAGAACTCGATTCCCAAACAATGAGATAGCTTCCCCAGGTCATTCATATCAAAACTTCTTGACAACTCGGACTTCAGAAGAACTACCATATTCTCGTCATTTGCAGCAACGATCAGGTCATCCACATACAATGCCACGATGATGATCCTGTCTCCCTCTTTCTTTAGATAAATACATTTATCCGCCGAAAGTGTTCGTAGACCCATGTCCTTCAATTTGCTGTCCAACTTTCTATACCATTGCCGTCCACTCTGCTTTAACCCATATAAAGACTTGTTCAGCCAGCATACATTTCCTTGACCATACTTTTGCTTCTCTTTGGATGGCAATATTTCGCGAAACTCTGTTGGAAGGCTAATGTAGAGTTCCTCCTCAATGTCTCCGTTCAAGTATGCGCTGTTAAAGTCCAATTGGTATACATCTAGCCCAAGCTCTACGGAAAGAGCTATTACTGTTCGTATTGAACCGATTCGGGCTACAGGGGAGAACGTTTCGTTGTAATCTATGCCCTCTCTCTGAGTGAAGCCCTTGGCTACCAGCCGTGCTTTGTGGCAATCCACCTCACCAGTCGGCTTATACTTGGTGCGTAGCACCCACTTCGTGTCGATGACTTTCATTTTGGGCTGTCGTTTTACAACTTGCCAGGTACCGTTCTTTTGGAGAGCCCTGTACTCGGTCAACATGGCGTCCTTCCACTTAGGACCTTGTGCACCTTTGAGAGCGTCGCTCGCAGTCATATCGTCGCTTTTTCTTATGAAACACGTTGATTCGAAGAACTCATCTTCCGACTCAGATTCGGTCTACCAGGTTTACCTGTACGTTGTTTCCTTGGCCTGCCAGGGCCACGCTTCATTTGCACCTCCGGATGGGCTTCGTCTGATGAACTTTCACTGCTTCTTGATTTGTAGGTACGCATTCTACATCTTGTCCATCCGTTTCGGCAAATTCCTCGAAGTTGTTATCTTTACGAAATTGGTTTGTAAAGACCACGTCACGACTCTTCAGCACAGTTCTTGCTTCCGGGTCATACAGCCTGTATGCCTTTGCATTGTTGCAGTAACCTATGAATATGCTTTTCTTCGATCTTGGGATGAACTTGCCTTTTGGTCGTTTGTTGAGTGAATACACAATTTGCCCAAACGTACGTAGATGTTTCACAACTGGGATACGTCTATTCCCACGTCTATTCACAGGCTACTCGACGGACATCTGTTCCTTATATAGCTTGCAGTGTTGAGTGTTGGAGGTAGTGCTGCCTGTATCATCATACAGCGCGCCACTTCTACAAGCGTTCTATTCTTACGCTCAGCTACTCCATTTTGCTGTGGGGTATACTCGACTGTGAATTCGTGTTGAATACCTGCACCCGCCAGGTACTTCTTGAACTCGTTCATATATTCTGTTCCATTGTCTGATCTCAATGTCTTCAGCTTCCTTCCAGTCTTACGTTCAGCAAAGTTTTGAAACTCCTTGAATTTTTCTAAAACTTCCGATTTTGCCTTGATTGTATACAGCTCGCACCACTTTGAATAGTCGTCTATAAAAGTCACGAAATAACGGTTGCCTCCATGACTATGCACACGCATAGGACCACATACGTCGCTGTGGACCAATTCTAGGACTTCTCGGGATCTGGAGCTCGACGATGGGAACGGCTTCTGAGATTGCTTCCCCTTAATGCATACTTCACATTGTAGTAAACGTCTGCTTAAGTTTACTCTTACTCCCTGGACCATACGTAGTTGTATGGCAGCTTTGAAATCCTTTGCGTTGAGATGACCAAAACGTTCGTGCCATTCTTTGATATCGTTTTGATTATGACTTGATACCTGGCAGCTCTCTCTTATTTCTTCCGTATAGTTTAGATCTAACTTACGTTTGGCTCTAAACACTATCTGGCCATTAGATACTTTTACTATTTCTGCTCCGTCTTTCTTGAATAAGACGTTATAGCCATGATCACAAATCTTTGAGACGGACAACAGATTTTCCCTTAAATCTGGGACATACAGCGTGTTTAAAAGGTTTACTGAGAAACTCTTGGTTGGATTAAACGGAACTAATCCACAACCTTCTATCTCTGTCGAGTCATTACTTGCGAGCTTTAGATTTGAACACTCTGCTTTACTGACCTTTTCAAATCTATTTTCCTGCGAACACATGTGTGATGTCGCTCCAGAATCCAAACACCACTCATAGCACCTGTACTTGAATTTTTGTTCAGTTTTCCTTTCCTTTTCCTTATTGCTTTTGTACTTCTTGTTTTCAAAAAGCGCTCCAGGAGTAGGCTCACTACTATTCCTTTTTCAACTTGATCTTAAGTGCTTCTGGCGTCAATAAGGTGTCTTGAGTTTCGATCGCTACACGAAACGGTTCGTATTCTTCAGGAATGCTATACAACAAAAGTATGGATAACAAATCATTTATATTTACCAACTCTACTTCATTTAGTTTATCGACGATATCGAAAAACTTATCTATGTGATTTCTCATATCACCGCCATTGCCTAATTTTAACAAAATTAACGACTTCAATAGGTATGCTTTGCGAGCTGGCCCTTTAGATTGGTAAACATCGTGTGCTTTCTCCATACAGCGTTTGACGTGACACAGTTTCTTTATTTGTTTCAACTCCGTAGTTGACATGGATAGAATCAAGTCTGATTTTGCCTTTGCATCTTGATTGTCCCACTGTGCATTGTTTTCTTCGGTTTTAACACATGTTCCGTTAACATATTTCCAATTGTCATTTTTAATTAGCAGCGCTTGGATTTGTATTTTCCAAGTATCAAAATTGTCTTTGCCCAAAGGCTCGAGTCGCACATTGTTAACACTCATTTTTAGGCCATGGATTTTAAAAAAATGCATGGTCTATTTGTGTTTGTCGGGACGGAAATGTGCGTAACAGGCATCTCCGACCCCATAAACTATATATATTCTGAATCAGTATCAGTAGCCGAGTCGATTGAGCCATGTCTGTCTGTCCGTCTGTCCGTCTGTCTGTCTGTCTGTATGAACACCTGGATCTCAGAAACTATAAGAGCTAGAGTCATCAAATTTTGTGACAACATACATATATATTGCAGTGTGTCAAAGTTTTTTAAAATTTGGACACGCCCCCTTCCCTCTGTAAATCAGAAATAAGTACTTAAAACCTACAATATTAACTCAACAACCAAAGTTGTATATCATACATGACAAATACCTTGCCACGGGCGTTATGTGAAAATTTCATTAAAATCGGACTATAAATAAGTGAGATATGATATGAATTAAACTCACTTTGAACATACATGTATATAATAAAATAAACGAACCTAATTTACGCAAGCATAAGTTAAAATCTAGCGTCAGACACACCCATTTTAAAAAACTTTTTATTTGCATTGTATGGGAACGAGAGGTTCACAATGTAGCTTTGCCGATGCGCGAAGAAATGGGGCAATGGCCGAGTGGTTGGGGGGCGGACGGCTGCGCGAGAGTGAGTGCGTTCCACTGGGCGGGTGCGAATTTTGTTTATTAATATTTCTTATTTTCGTTTTTTTTTTTTTTTATTCTTATTAACTAAAAGAAAAGTTACAGTCAAAAAAATTAAAATCAAGAAGAAACAACTGTAATGAAATTTGGTACGCGCTAGAAGTGCATACCTATCTATTGCCTACGGGATACTATGATAATCCATGGCCTTATACAGTCACTCCTGTTTAATAATGTTCTTTGGAGCTCGACGCGTATGCGATCACTCTGGCGCCACTTAGGTGACATACACACACATTTGTTCTTGGTAAAAAATTTAATTTCACCACTGATCGCAATTCTTGCACACGACTTTGTGCAATTAAGCTACACAAGCACAATTTGCAATCTGTTGCAATTAAATAAGACACTTGTACACCCGCGCAGTGGAAGCGTGCTGGGCCCATAACCTGTTGGTTATTTAGGTTTTATTTAAAGCGGATGTACAAAGTTTATTTGTGATTGTTGGTTTTACATTTAATTGACGACGTGCGCACTGCCGTTGTACACAGACCGGCAGAAGCTTTCTTACCACACTGACGCTCGGATCAGTGTGACCAAAGGGCATTGACAAATAGGGTTGCCAGATGCATTCCCAACAAATAATAAATAAAATTAAAATTAAAAAAAACAAAGAGCAAGAAAAAAACAAATAAAATTTAAAAAGAGGGCAGGGGGGGGGAGGGGCGGTCCCCCAAAAAACACCAAAGTGAAAAACAAGATAAAAAAAATAGCTAAACAAAATTTAATAAAAATCACTCACAGTTTGTTATTTTCCATCGACGAAAGATCTTCCGTAGTGTGGTGTAATTTTATGTGTGTGGGTAAATATGTTTGCATTATAGTTTATTTCGTTTGTCACTGATAATTTTTGTCTGTGTATTTGGTTAGCTGATGGATTTGGAATCACCTTTTATTGTCATTTGAAGATAGGCGGAGGGAAAACAAAAATTATTTATTTAAAAATTATTTATTCGTACCACCTGATTCCATTATTAACTAACTTTGAGAGCGATTATAATTTAATTAGAATTATTAAGTAACAAATATTTTAGTTATGATGATCATTGTGTTGTAGATTTATTGACAGTTGTAATTTGGGAAGATCACTGTGATGTAGATTTATTAACGATTCTCATTTGGGAAGATCACTGTGATTAGTTATAGTTTATATGCGGTTATTAAGGCTATCACGGCGATTTAGATTTATTGACAGTTGTCATTTGGGAAGATCACTGAAATGTAGATTGATTGACAGTTATTATTTGGGAAGATCACAGTGATGTATTTATAGTGTATATGCGGTCATTAAGGCTATCACACTGTGCATAGTTATAGTTTTTATGAAGTTATTAAGGCGATCACTGTGCATATTTTTCATTGTCTTTTCATTGTCTAGGGACCCTCTGGACGAGTCATTTCTATTCGGTTACTGAGTAGCTATGCTAACACGGGTTAACTTTCTTCGACATATAAGAAATCCGGAACTTACTCTCCACTATCAGTCAACTGCATTAGCACGCCGCCAACACTAGTGTATATAAAAGGAACGTGAAATATCCGGTGTGTGCAACACTGGGGCAGTAATCATCGCTTTAGCTCATTGTACGCTTCGTTGGCTACTTCAGACCATAGAAACTTTTGTTTTCCCTTCAGAACATCTGTTAAGGGTGTTGCAAATGTATACCAAGGAATCTGCGTAGTTGTTTAACGGACTGTGGCGGTGGATTTTCCATTATTGCAGCTATTTTATCGGGATCCATTGCAATGGTGCCGTTTCCAATAATATACCCAAAGTACCTTACCTATTGCATGCAAAATTTGCTTTTTTGCACGTTGTCTGAAACTATCAGAAGATCGTAAAGGTAAATAAACACTTCATGCTTTAAGCAAGCAGTGTAGGGTCCATGGTGAAAAGGAGCATTGGTGAGGCCAAAAGCATTAATGTAAATTGGTAGAGCGGCCGTTTTATCCCATGCCGAAGGATCGAGAGGTATTTGCCAATAGGCATCTTTTAAGTCCAGGCTTTTATATATTCGGCTTTTGCGAGACGACTCAATAGACCATGAATAATTAGAAATGGATATGCATCCTTATAATATTATTTACTTTTCGGCTATCTAGACACTGACGGACTTTTCCAGGTTTTCGTACTAATATCACTGGAGAAGACCATGAGCTATTGGACTCCTCTATAATTCCTAAAGCCAGCATTCGATCGAGTTCTTCGAACATAATCTGTTCAATCGTAGGTGACACTGAATAGTGTCTCTGCTTGATAGGCAATGCATCGCCAACATCGATCGAGCAGAGAGGTCCTTCCTATGCCTTTGTCCGTAAAAGAAGGGAACCTTTTTATGGTGTCTTCGGCGTTTTCTGCTGATTTTCAATTAGCAAACAGAACACGTTGCGGTCAATTGCAGCAAGCTGTACATTCTCACAATCTGTCCCTAAACCTTCAGGCAACAACTGAAAGTCAGTGGCAGCATAGTGAGTAGCATTCGGTTTAGTGATGTATGCATGTGATGTACATACGAATACCCAGATTCATATGCATATGGACATGCTTAGAAATTATAATAAAAGATCTTTCTTTAACTAGACTATACGAACAGATATCGGAAGTTAAACTGGCATTGTTTAATGTCATAGAGACTAAAGAAAGAGCAAAACCAGTAGTGAAAGCAAAAAAAGAATCATAGACAACGTTATGTCTAGAGGCATTTATAACTGGAGTACGAGATTTGGAAATTTAGAATCAGGGCTCTTTTAGCTGAACTAGATGTTCTTAAGGTAGTTGACAGTCTAATGCCCGACGTGGTAGATGATCCCTGGAAAAAGGCAGAGCGTTGTGCAAAAAGTATATTATTAGAGTACCTAAGCGACTCGTTTTTAAATTTCGCGAAAAACGACAATCCGGCGCGTCAAATTCTTGAGATTTTGGACGCCATTTACGAACGAAAAAGTTTGGCGTCGCAACTGGCGCTGCGAAAACGTTTGCTTTCTCTGAAGCTATAGAGTGAGATATCACTATTAAACCATTTCCATATTTTTGACGAACTTATAAGTGAATTGTTGGCAGCTGGTGCAAAAATAGAAGAGATGGATAAAATTTCTCATTTGCTAATCACATTGCCTTCGTGTTATGATGGCGTTGTGACAGCGATGGAGACATTATCTAAAGAAAATTTGACATTGGCGTTGGTAAAAAATAGATTGCTAGATCAGGAAATTAAGATTAACCAGTAAGAAAAGCAACAGTCGCGCAGCACGACAGTGGGATACCCTTCGGCCTATGTATGTATGTTCCTATGTATGTACTCATATATGTACATATGCACATGCTTTGAAATTAATCCCGACAGATGGCGCTCGAGCTTCGCGCTCGCCCGCCTCCCTTGTTAGCTGACAGAAGCACTTGGTTTTATGCTCATACTTTCTTAAATAACTTTTGTGATTATTGTCCGATCGGATTGTAATTTGGAGACTACGTAGATATTTCATTCAGCTTAGTATATGTTA
Organism: Zaprionus nigranus; assembly: GCA_018903425.1. Lineage (NCBI taxonomy): Eukaryota > Metazoa > Arthropoda > Insecta > Diptera > Drosophilidae > Zaprionus > Zaprionus nigranus. The sequence continues at coordinate 78,421 of JAEIGD010000190.1, read as the reverse complement.
AAGTCAGAAAGTTGTATCTTTTATACAGCGCTTACAAATTGAGTTCAAAAATTTATTTATTGATTTGTGGGGCGGTGGGCGTGGCATCTAACATTTGTAATAAACTTGATCTGCGCCGAGTACATAGGAACCTTCATTCCAAATTTGGTATCTCTAGCGTTTATAATAGCTGAGATCTGTGTGTTCATCTGGTCAGACGGACATCCGGACATCCGGACATCCAGACAGACAGACATAGCTCAATCGATTTGGCTAGTGATCCTGAGCAAGAATATATATACTTTGTGGTGTCTGCCACGCCTCCTTCTGCCTGTTACATACATTTGCATTTTGCACAAAATTAGTATACCTTTTTTTGACCATTTTCAATGGTCGAAGGGTATAAAAATGACTACAACGATACAAGCAAGAAAGTTATGAACGCGATCGTGCACAGCAAAAATAACACTTATAAAAATAATTTGTCTAAAAATCGGGGAACTAAGAAAAAGAAAACATTTAAGGGAAATTCCAAGAATAGAGTCAAATGTCACCATTGTGGCAGAGAAGGCCACATTAAAAAAGGACTGCTTTTATTATAGTTTTATAGTATTAAATTATAAAAATAAAGAAAACGAAAAACAAGATCAAACTGCAACATCACACGGCATTGCGTTCATGGTAAAAGAAGTGAATAACTGCGGGTTTATCCTTGATTCTGGCGCTAGTGACCATCTTATAAATGATGAGTCGCTATATACCGACAGTGTGAAGTTGATGCCTCCACTTAAGATTGCAGTGGCCAAGCAAGGCGAATTTATTTATGCCACTAAGCGTGGTATTGTCCGGCTACGAAATGACCATGAGATTACACTGGAGGATGTACTATTTTCTATGGAAGCTGCTGGTAATTTGATGTCCGTAAAGCGTCTCCAAAAGGCAGGAATGTCGATTGAATTTGACATAAGCGGTGTAACCATTTTGAAAAATGGGCTTATGGTTGTCAAAAAATGCAGGTATGTTAAACAATGTACCTATGATCAATTTTCAAGCCTATTCTATAAATGCTGAGCATAAAAATGATTTTCGTTTATGGTATGAGAGGTTTTGGCCATATAAGCAATGGCAAATTATCAGAAATAAAACGAAAGAATATGTTTAGCGATCAAAGTCTTCTAAACAACTTAGAGGTATGGTATGAGAGGTTTGGCCATATAAGCAATGGCAAATTATCAGAAATAAAACGAAAGAATATGTTTAGCGATCAAAGTCTTCTAAACAACTTAGGGTTATCATGTGAAATTTGTGAACCCTGTTCAAATGGTAAACAAGCAAGACTTCCTTTTAAACAATTGAAAGATAAGACCCATATTAAAAAGGCCAGTTACCTTAAATGATAAAAATTATTTTGTGATCTTTGTTGATCAGTTTACACATTATTGTGTAACTTATTTAATTAAATACAAATCTGATGTGTTTAACATGTTTCAAGTTTTTGTAGCCAAGAGTGAAGCTCATTTTAACTTAAAAGTTGTTAATTTATACATTGACAATGGTAGAGAATACCTTTCAAATGAGATGAGGCAGTATTGTGTTAAGAAAGGAATTTCTTATCACTTGACAGTGCCACATACACCTCAGTTAAACGGTGTTTCTGACAGAATGATAAGAACTGTTACAGAAAAAGCTCGAGCCATGGTTAGTGGTGCAAAACTAGACAAAAGCTTTTGGGGTGCAGCAGTTTTAACTGCAACTTATTTATTTAACAGAATTCATGGCAGAGCACTTGTAGATAGTTCAAACACCCCATATGAGATGTGGCACAATAAGAAGCCCTACTTAAAACATTTGAGAGTGTTTGGCGCAACTTGTTATGACCATATTAAAAACAAACAAGGGAAATTTCATGAGAAATCACTTAAAAGTATTTTTGTAGGCTACGAACCCAATGGTTTTAAGTTGTGTGATGCTGTAAATGAAAAATTTATTGTCGCGAGGGATGTTGTTGTTGAAACCAATATGGTTAATTCTAGAGCTGTTAAATTTAAAACAGTGTTCCTGAAGGACAGTAAGGAATGTGAAGATAAAAATTTTCCGAATGATAGTAGGGAAATAATACAAACCGAATTCCCGAATGAGAGTAAGGAATGCGACAACACAGAATTCCTGAAAGATAGTAAGGAAAGTAATAAATATTTTCTATATGACAGTAAGAAAAGAAAGCGCGATCATCTCCTGAATGAAAGTAAGGGATCGAGCAACCCGAATGAGGTAGGGAAAGTGAAACAGCAGAGCACTTAAAAGAAATTGAAAATGATAAGAATCCAATTAAAAATGATGGCATAGAAATTGTTAATAGAAGAAATGAGAGATTAAAGACTAAGCCTTAGATACCCTATAATGAAGAGGATAATAGTTTAAATAAATCTGTTCTAAATGCTCACACTATATTTAACGATGTCCCAAATTCATTTGATGAAATTCAATACAGAGATGATAAATCTTTTTTGGGAAGAAGCCATCAAATTAAGAGTTAAGTGCTCATAAAATTAATAATACTTGGACAATAACAAAAGGCCTGAAAACAAAAATATTGTAGATAGCAGATGGTTATTTTCTGTTAAATATAATGAACTTGGAAATCTAATTAGATACAAAACTAGATTGGTTGCACGTGGATTCACTCAAAAGTACCAAGCCGACTATGAAGAGACATTTGCTCCTGTAGCTAGAATCTCAAGTTTTCGATTCATATTGTCACTGGCAAAACAGTATAACTTAAAAGTCCATCAAATGGATGTAAAAACAGCTTTCTTAAATGACACGTTAAAAGAGGAAATATATATGAGAATTCCTCAAGGTATATCGTGCAATAGTAACAATGTGTAAATTGAATAAGGCAATTTACGGACTCAAGCAAGCGGCTAGATGCTGGTTTGAAGTATTTGAGCAAGCATTGAAAGACGGTGAGTTTGCAAACTCTCCAGTAGATCACTGTATATATATTTTAGGCAAAGGTAACATCAATGAAAACATATATGTGTTATTATATGTAGATGATGTGGTTATAGCTACAGAAGATATGACAAGAATGAATAACTTCAAAAATTATTTAATGGAAAAGTTCAGAATGACAGACCTAAATGAAATAAAACATTTTATTATTGGAATTATAATAGAAATGCATGAAGATAAAATTTATTTAAGCCAATCTGCATATGTTAAGAGAATTTTAAGTAAATTTAACATGGAAAATTGTTATGCAGTTAGTACTCCTTTACCTAGCAAAATAAATTATGAATTACTTAATTCAGATGAAAACTGCAATGCCCAACGCCGTAACCTTATAGGATGTTAAATGTATATAATGCTTTGTACACGCCCAGATTTAACTACTGCAGTAAATATCTTGAGTAGATATAGTAGCAAAAATAACTGAGAGTTATGGCAGAACTTAAAAAGAGTTCTTAGATATTTGAAGGGCACTATCGATATGAAATTAATTTTTAAAAAGATAATAAATTAATTGGTTTTGTAGATTCTGATTGGTGTGGTAGTGAAATTGATAGAAAAAGTACATCAGTTTGTTTGATTTTAATCTTATTTTTTGTTTGTTTGTTTGATTTTAATCTTATTTGTTGGAACACGAAGAGACAGAACTCAGTATCAGCCTCATCAACTGAAGCTGAGTATATGGCCCTATTTGAAGCTGTGAGAGAAGCTCTATGGCTTTAATCATTATTAACTAGTATTAACATTAAACTAGAAAATCCCATTAAAATTTACGAAGTCAGTTGAAAAATATAAGTGAAGTGAACGCCACGCGCCCCGCATTGTTCTTTTATTTCGAATTGTTTTTCGCGTCGGTTTTTTCGGTCCTACAGCAGCTTCACCCCCGATTTCACGATCCCCCCAAGAAGGAAGAATTCATTGCCGCCGCCACAAACATTGGTCCTTCGAGCCGGATCTATATATTGGAGACATACGTCGCTGGATTTTTCATCCCACCACTCCGCTCGAACCACGGTCATCGGCATCTCGTCAGGATCCCCCCCAGATAAGTACTAAAATTTATACTTATTTTTATGCGGCAGAGGACTGTGTGTAATTGTTCCTTTGTGAAAAGAAATTTGTCCTAACCTCGCAATTAGCGTCCCGGCATCTCTGTATGTATGTACATATGTTGCTGCATTAGTAAGCACATACTTACTTACAGATGACTGCCACCTTCGAAGTTTTCCATATATATATATACATACATATATGTACGGAAACACGAATCACAAATTACACACAGTTCATCCATCCGATTCTATTTAGAAACCTCTGCCACATATATGTATGTACCTTCTCCTACCATTTTCTAACGAACAAAGGTACATACACTCTCCATTCTAACCCAAAATTGCATGGTACTATATGTGTAACATATATAAATACACATATACCACATACATACTTAAGATTCTTTTCAACCTTCCGTCAGTTTCTCACGAGTCTGGAGCCGCCATCCAAATCCTTCAAAGCACTATTGAAAGTTGCTTAACGGCTCTAGACCACTCCAAAAATCAGCACAGAGAATTGGGATTGCCTTCTAGTCTTCCTATGCTCGTCTAAACTCCCAAGGCTGACGTTGTCACTTTGGGAGCAGTCAGTTCTAAACAAGGCTGAAATTCCGTCGTGGAAGGAAATGTCAGATTTCCTTTCAGAGCGATATCGCACATTAGAAGCGATAGAGGACGTACAACCTACTACAAGCGCACAGACTAGTCCCAAACCTGCTCGAAAGGAGCCTCCTACGAGGAAGGTCAACTCCTTTGAGACAAAGGTTGTAGGCAACCCACAAACCTGCAAACTTTGCTCAAAGGAGAACCATCCAATACGTCTGTGTCCGCGCTTTCTCCAAATGGCTGTTGATGAAAGGTCCAATTTCATCAAACAGCAGAAGTTGTGTCTGAACTGCTTCGCAAGAGGACATATCCTAAAAGATTGCACGAGTCAACATAATTGTTTTACGTGCAAGGGGTCGCCACAATACACTCCTGCATCGTGGCACCCCTCCTACCGCGCCCTCTTCAGCAGATTCTGCACCAACTACCAATTCGAATATACAGTCCACTCCTCCAACGACTAATATTCAGAACTATTTCACGGCGAACACACAAGGTGTTCTTCTCGGCACTGCCCTTATAAATGTTTGCCATTTGGGCATGACTTATAAGGCACGTGCACTGATCGATCCAGGATCAGAGGCTACGTTCATCTCCGAACGGATGTTTAACATCATAAAGCCCTCCTACCAAGCCGTGAAAGTTCAAGTAGCTGGCTTAAATCAAGCTATGTCAGCCAATCCACAAAAGTTGTGTCACTTCCAGATTGGCTCCCCGATCACTCCCAGGTTACAGCTAGAAACTGCAGCCTTTGTTCTTCCTCAATTGGCAGGTAACCTTCCATCCTACTCAATTTCCAAGGATTTTCTGAAGGACCTGCCAAACCTCCAACTCGCTGATCCGCATTTCCACCAGAGCTCTCAAATAGACGTGCTCTTAGGAGCCGATTTACTTCCATCTATTATAAAGAGTGGCTCTGTGTCCAAAATCTGTGGAACTCTGCTCGGTCAAGAGACCATATTCGGCTGGGTCCTCACTGGACCATTAGCCAAGTCGAATCTTTCGACCGTGTCATCCTTCACCACAAGGATCCAGATCAGCAAAGAGCAAAAGGCTTGATGATCTTCTCACCAAGTTTTGGGTTGTAGAGGATCTACCAGCCAAGCTGGTAAAAGTTTCTGATTCAGCGTGTGAAAACAACTTTCTCCGCACCACATCAAGAACTAATGAGGGCAGATATGTCGTTACTCTCCCATTCAAGAATCCTGAAACCTTCCAATTAGGACATTCAAGGTCCATCGCACTCGCTCAGTTTCTCAGAAACGAATGTCGTTTAAAGAGAAACTTTCCTTTAAAAGAGCAGTACGACTCCATTATTCAGGAGTATTTAGATTTAGGCCATATGAGGCCGGTCTCTCCGAGTAACGACTGCAACAATTTTTATCTCCCTCATCACGCTGTTTTCAAACCTGAGAGCACCACCACAAAAGTTCGCGTTGTTTTCAACGCCTCCAGTCCGTCCTCCAATGGGAAGAGCTTGAACGATATCCTACATTCAGGACCCGTTCTCCAATCCGATCTGACTATGCAGATCTTGAAATGGCGTTTTTTCCGTTTTGTTTTTTAATGCCGACATCACTAAAATGTACCGGCAGATACTCGTTCATACGAGTCACACGCCATTTCAACGTATCCTCTTCAGGAACCCAAATGGCGAAGTTTGTGACTATGAACTCAACACAGTCACTTTCGGAGTTAACTGTGCTCCATTCTTGGCCATTCGGGTTCTTCAACAGCTTTCCCAGGATGTTAGCACACATCTTCCTCTCGCCAGCGACATCATATCCAATTACATGTACGTAGGCGATGTCCTTGCTGGCGCGCATTCCATAAAGCGCGCCACTGCGTCCATACAAGAGTTATGCAAAGCTCTTGAGACAGCTGGCTTTCCCTTAAGAAAGTGGACCTCCAACCACAAAGATGTGCTAGCTAATATCCACAAGGACCATCTACTAAACGCAGATTTTCTCGAACTAGAGGAAGCAAGCTTAGCAAAGACTCTCGGTATACGCTGGCAAGCGCATACGGATGAGTTTCTCTTTGCCCCCTCCGAAGAAGATGTGAGACAGTCTTACACTAAACGTGAAGTTCTATCTCACATCGCCAAATTATTTGATCCAGCAGGCTGGCTGGCACCATTCGTGGTCCGTGCCAAAATTTTCATGCAGGAGATATGGCTGCAAAATCTTGGATGGGATGAAGCGTTGCCACAAGATCTTAAGCAACGCTGGCAGGATTTCCTATCCAGCTACTCATCCCTCCATAGGATTCGGATCCCAAGATGGGTCCAATATACACCCTTAGCTAAGCTCCAAATCCATGGCTTCTGCGACGCATCTCAGCGCGCCTACGGAGCAGCTATTTACATCCGTGTTGAGATCCAACACAAAGTTTCCAGCCATCTCCTTGTTGCCAAGACCAGAGTAGCTCCGGTAAAAACCATCTCCTTGCCTCGATTAGAACTTTGCGGCGCATTACTGCTCGCCGAGTTATCAGCAACACTCCTCCCTCAGCTTCCAGTCAATAGCTACGAAGAGTACTACTGGACTGATTCCACAATTGTGTTAGCCTGGCTTAATAAGCCTCCATGTCAATGGACGACATTCGTGGCTAACAGAGTAGCTAAGATAACTCAGCTCACGAGTTCAGGCAAATGGTCCCACGTCAGATCTGAGCACAACTCTGCCGATCTGGCCAGTAGAGGTGTCTCGTCAGAGGACCTCATTGACAACAGTCTCTGGTGGCATGGACCCGATTGGCTGATCCTTCCAGCAGAACAATGGCCTGCTACGATCAATATCGCTCATGAAACAGACGAAGAACTTCGTCCTGTTAAATGCAACTTAACCAAGTTGCCTCCTTCATCCGGTTGCATCTTGGAGAGATTTTCCGAGCTCGACAGAGCACTGCGGGTAATGGCTTACGTATACCGCTTTATTCAAAGGTGTCGTAAACCTGATCTTACGCTCTCTCCAGATGTCGGAAGTTCTGAACTCTCCAATGTTCAAGATCTGCTCATCCGGAATACCCAACGTACTCAGTTCCTTAAAGAGTACAATTGTTTGTTGAATAAGGAACAGATTGCAAGGAGCAGCGACATCATTAATTTAAATCCTTTCATTGACGCCAGTGGAGTCATGAGAGCATGCGGTCGTGTGAAAACATCCGCTTCTTTAAGCTATGATGAACGGCACCCGCTCATCCTTCCGTACTCATGTACTTTCTCACACCTCCTTGTCCGTTTTACGCATCGTATCTCCCTCCATGGTGGAAATCAATTAATGATGCGTCTTATCAGATCGCGCTACTGGATTCCAAAACTCCGAACTTTAGTGAAAGCCACCATCAATTCCTGTCGAGTTTGCATCCTTCATCGAAAGAAGTTGCAAACTCAACTCATGGGTACTCTGCCCTCCGCGAGAGTCTCCTTTTCTCGACCTTTCACCCACACGGGACTCGATTTCGCTGGTCCTTTCGAAATTAAGAATTTCACCGGTCGAGCCTGCCTCATAACCAAGGGCTATGTTTGTGTCTTTGTTTGTTTCAGCACAAAGGCCATACATTTAGAAGCAACCTCGGATCTCACAACCGAGAAATTTCTTGCAGCCTTCGCTCGATTCGTCGCGAGACGTGGCTGCCCGCACAACGTCTACTCCGACAATGGAAAGACGTTCGTCGGAGCCTCCAAGGTCGTTGCTTCTGAATTTATGAAGGCAGTGAAGGCTGATATATCCATCAAATACAGCCATCAAAACCTCGCATGGCATTTTAACCCTCCCAGCGCACCGCACATGGGTGGCTTATGGGAAGCTGGGGTAAAGAGCTTCAAATCACTCTTCTACAAGTCCACTTCCTCACTAAAATACACATTCGATGAATTATCCACTCTCCTTTGCAAGGTCGAAGCGTGCCTTAACTCCAGGCCGATTTCTCCCATGTCTGAGAGCCCCACCGATCTTTTAGCCTTGACTCCTGGCCATTTTCTGATCGGCGGTCCGCTCATGTCCGTAGCAGAGCCTGAAATCCAAGAAGACGCTGTATCCATCATCAACCGATGGCAGCGACTTAAGGCTCTGCATCAACAGTTTTGTTTCCGTTGGAAAGAGGAATACCTCAAAGAGTTGCACAAACGCTCCAAATGGCAACTCCCAACGAGAAACCTCAAGTCGGCGATATGGTGGTTGTCAAAGAAGACAATCTTCCAGTCAACGAATGGCGTCTGGGCCGAATCCACTCTACGTATCCTGGCGCTGATGACATTGTCCGCGTGGTGGACATCCTCACCACCCGTGGCGTGATCAAAAGGCCAGTAACGAAATTAGTCCTACTTCCTTTAGAGGACACAGTCCAGACACCCTCCTAACCTTGTGTTGTCCATCAGTGGATATATGTTCTCCAAAATACTAATCCATATATCCACCTTCTCCATTCCAGATTAGTAAAGATGGCACCACCAAAGGCACACACCCCAGCGAAACCAAAAGGGGTAAACTCCTTCAGATGCCGCGTGTGCAGAGGAGTCCACGCCCTAAAGAAGTGCCAGAGATTCCTGCGTCTGGCTGCGGAGAAGCGTCTTCGGGCAGTGTTGATCAACAAATACTGCCCGAACTGCCTCGCCCATGAACACTCGAAGGGTTCATGTCGCAGTGGCGGCACCTGTCGTACATGCGGCGAGGGCCACCACACGCTTCTCCACCTTCCAACCACCTCCCAACCCGAGAGGCAGGAACCACAGATATCTTTGCCATCCGTGACGCCTCTTCCACCTTTGGAGTCCCTGGCGACGTCCCCCTCTGTGGCGATCAGCATGATGCCGACCGCCATAGTCGACCTGGATATGGCCGGCAAGATTTTCGAGGTGCGTGTGCTGTTAGACGCGTGCAGCCCATACAGCCGCATGCCCTCATTGGCAAAGGCTTTTGGCCTTTCCGCCGAAAATGGGTTTTGCCGTGCTCTGTTCAGGTCAAGGGCATCGCCAGAGTTCTCCATCGCAGTGACTCTGAAGATGGAAGATGTGCAGATCAGGACTCCGGCACAAAAGATCAACAAAACGCTCCAAACCAGCTATCCGGGCATCACGCTAGCGGACACTCGATGCCATGTGCCAAGCAGAGTATCCATCGTTCTGGGGGCCGACGTCTATGGAGACGTACTCCTTCCAGGGCTGGTTCCATCCCACGGTGGTTTGCCGTTGGCCCAGAACACTCTGTTTGGCTGGGTACTATCCGGTGTCTTTAAGACATAGTCCGCCAGCGCCCATCAAGCCCTTCCAGCGGCCTCCAAAAAGATCCCGGCCCCGTCTATTTGCAATAGTATTGCAAGGGGGGGCGGGATGTTTGCGCCGAAACTCGCCGCCTGAAAGTAGGCAGCATATCGGCGTAAACAGTGCGAGAGTTACCGAGGGCTCTCGCGCTCTTTTATCCAACATCTCCATATTTATGTTAAGTTAGGCTTAAGTTAATATCCTATGTACATGAAGTCAGTTGAAAAATATAAGTGAAGTGAACGCCACGCGCCCCGCATTGTTCTTTTATTTCGAATTGTTTTTCGCGTCGGTTTTTTCGGTCCTACAGCAGCTTCAACCCCGATTTCACGATCCCCCCAAGAAGGAAGAATTCATTGCCGCCGCCACAAACACTATCTATGTAAACAATAACGTATCAAAACTGGAGCCACTATCCTATATCCAAGCAAAAGAAATAATACAACATGCCAAATCAAATAATATATTTCAAACTATAACACTTACTGTACTTATTGTCATTATTATAATTTTTTTTATACTATATTTTATTTATAAGTACAAAACCATCCCACACAAAATAATTGTTAAATTTAAGAAACAACCAAATAACCCCAGAGAGGAAAACGAAAATATTATAATACCGACAGTAGAAAATATACCGATAAACGGTACACCTGTATTATACCCCCAAAGTAAACACCTTAGGACAGGCTTATTTCTTAGGAGGGGGAAGTTACATATCCACTACACGTATATCGGACTTACACAAAAGTCCCTACACTACACCACACGCACACATATAATTGTAAACATTCACAACACCACACACACATATACAATTGTAAACATTTGTACTTAAAAGAACAAAAAGCAAGTCACCCCACTCGTAAGTTGAGCTTTCAAATCATAAACATCCAAATGTCCGAATCCCACAGTCTCCCCCAATTTGAATTCGATCTCTATTGGCGACAGCCGCCACTTTCAATAACAAATACATCAGTGCGCGCTATCCATCACGCACTTGTCTCAGGAGGATCTTATTACCCCCCTTTATTATCCCTCCCCTATTTTTCGGAGAGTCTCTCTTAACGAGAGAACACAATTATTAGATGAATCAAACTCTCTTAAAGAGTTCATTCTCTTAATACCCCTTCAGCCTATTTAAGCTCAGGCTTGCCTTCGGGCATCAGTTCAGTTCAGATACAGTTATCTCCGCGATAAATCCTGTTCAGCCCCGTTCGTCTAAAAACCAACCAAACGGCTTTGGTTCTTCCACTTAATATGAAGATAAGTGTTATTAAATAAAATAAAATAAACTTTGTTTTTTTAAAAAACCATAACCAGTAAAAGTGTGCGACTTGTTTATAATCGATCCGGTGAAAAAGGGGCATCTTGCAAGACCAAGTGTACTCCCTTAGGATTGACCATCGCGAATAGGCGCAATATAAACTCGAATCGTATTACACGTGTTACTCGTTATCCGCTAAAGAACCTTACGTGATCGTAAGTGCAGTAGTTTTCACTTCATAGAAAACCTCACTGCAAAAGAAAACCACAAAAGTGTAAAAACAAAAAACAATTAGTGTAAAAACAAAAAGCAGTAGTTTTCACTGCCAAGCATAACCACAAAAGTGGTCTAAATACACAACATTCCCAAACAAGCAATATAATGGCCAACGAAATATTGTCTGACCAAAACCTCAACCAAGCCTTGAGTCAAATAAGGCAAGTGCCCTCGTTTTGTGGAAACCCCCAGGAACTGAGCGCCTTCATCCGAAGAATTGAATTTATACTTCGACTATATCCTACTACGGATGTACGTCAAAGGCACGTTTTCTTCAGTGCAATCGAGATGCAAATCTCTGGAGCTGCCCAAAGAGTGTCCCAATTATCAGGAGGCAGCACATGGACCGATTTGATGACAGCCCTCATCAGTGAGTATAAGACGGACATCCCCTGCGAGGAACTTCTAAGACGTCTATATAACACACCATTCTCCACTAATATACGTAAGTTCGTTGAAGAATTAGAAAATAAATCTTTTGTTATATCTAATAAATTAATGCTAGAAAATAATCATAATAATACAGTATTATACACAAATGCCTCAATAACACAGTAAAAGATGTTATTATGAGAAAGTTGCCAGATAGACTATTCATGACCCTTGCCAGACACGACTTTACTAGCGTGTCAAAACTAAAATCAGTAGCACAACAAGAAGGAGTCTATGAACTAACCTTCAGTAATCGTTCAAAATCGCAAAATAATTCAAATCAAAATTCTCAAAACAAAAGTTCAAAGAATAAAGAAGATTATCAAAATTACGTCAACACACCAATGACAACAACTTCACATAATTCAAACCCCACTTCAAGTTCAAAACCTGCTGAAAACCAGCAAGTAATGAACGAATTTAGACAAAAACTCCATCAAGGTAGATCTCAGAATCCCTTGAATCATAGCCAATCGCATAATACCAATGCACCCAATCCATCTGTAAAAAGACAAAGAGAGAGCTCCAGTGCCCAACATAAAATGGACACAGGAGAAAATTTTCTTCAACCAGCCTCGGAATCGGAAAGCGACTCCGAAGAGGAAACCAATACCTAAATATAAAAATGAACAATAAGGTTCTTAAATGCCACAGGGTGATACAGGGTTTTCTATTAATATAGTCAAACAAAACTTTTTTAAATTTCCTACTAAACCTTCAAATGTAAAAGTCCATACTATCAATGGTACTATCATACTTAATCAAAAAGTTTCTTTGCATCCAAGCAAGTTCTGTTCAACGAGACAGACCTATGTTCAAAATTTTTCTAAAAGTTATGATCTTCTCTTAGGTAGTGATTACTTAGAAGCAACCAATGCAGACCAAACAGAACAAACCAAACGTCATAATAAATGGCTAACCATTTAAAATCTGGAATTCCCACGAACAACAGGATAGGTCCCAAGCTACCAATGAGTGCCCTAGTCTATCTAAAATAGAGGAAGAACCTCTAAACATACCTGATAACTACGCCATTGCAGACGAGTTAACAGAATCAAATGTATTCAGCCTAGAACACCTGAATACAGAAGAAAAAGAACAAATCACACAAGTTTTGCTCGAATACAGTGATATTCAGTACAAGGAAAGTGAAAATTTGACCTTCACTAGTACGATTAAACACACTATTCAAACAAAACATGACCCCATTTATAAAAAACCCTACAAATACCCACAAGCATTTGACAACGAAGTCAACAACCAAATTAATGAAATGTTACAACAAAACATCATTGAAAATATCAAAATCCATACTGTTCTCCTATTTGGTTAGTTCCAAAGAAGAGTTATGCCTCAGGCAAACAGAAATACCGTTTAGTCATTGACTACCGCAGTCTCAATGAAATAACCATTGATGACAAGTTCCCCATCCCTGTAATGGATGAGATACTAGACAAACTCGGACGTTGTCAGTATTTCACCACTATTGATCTAACAAAAGGTTTCCATCAAATCCAAATGGACCAGCAATCAATAGCCAAAACTGCATTCTCAACCAAATATGGACATTACGAATACACTCGAATGCCCTTTGGTCTCAAAAATGCACCAGCAACATTTCAGCGTTGCATGAACAACCTTTTAGAAGAACTAATCTATAAGGATTGTCTCGTTTACTTAGATGATATTATTGTCTATTCCACTTCATTAGAGGAACATATAATGTCAATCAGAAAAGTATTTGAAAAGTTACGAACAGCTAACTTAAAATTACAGTTAGATAAATGTGAATTTCTAAAGAAACTAAATTTCTCGGTGACATTATCACAACTTAAGGTATTAAACCTAACCCAAACTAAATTAACGCAATAATAAAATTCCCAATTCCAAAAACTCCGAATGAAATAAAATCTTTCCTTGGACTATGCGGCTTTTATCGCAAGTTCATTCCAAACTTCGCTAAAATATCAAAACCAATGACCTTTAAATTAAAGAAAGGAGCTTCAATTAATATAAAAAACAACGATTATATGTCCGCTTTTGATTATCCCAGGATCACAAACCAAATTGCTACGCAAGTAGAATCCTCAATCAACACGAACTCAACTATTCGGCAATAGAAAAGAACTAGTATTAGCCCTAGTCTGGGCCACAAAATATTTTAGATCCTACTTATTTGGAAGAAAATTCGATATACTAAGCGACCATAAACCTTTAGTTTGGCTTAGCAACATAAAAGACCCCAACATGAAACTTCAAAGATGGAAGATAAAATTAAACGAATATGCCTATAATATTCAATATCTTCCTGGCAAAGAAAATCACGTAGCCGATGCTCTTTCCAGAATTCAAATACAAGAAAATTTCTTGGGAGAAGATAGCCAAGTATCTATCTCCCCTTTAGTTAGGTCTAAAACGACCACAACATTTAAGAAAACAGGTAACTTAAGACAAATAGACGATAAACATTACGAAGAAACCAATAGAGGTAGGAAAATAGTACATTATAAATCCAAATTTAAGAAAATGAAGAAAACTAATATATGCAAATATGATAACGACAATTCCAAATCAACTCCAGGACCCAGTTAAGAAGGCAGTTCTATTCATTTATTATCGCTCCCCTATTTTTCGGAGAGTCTCTCTTAACAAGAGAACACAATCGTTAGATGAGCCAAACTTAATTCTCTTAATACCCCTTTCAGCCTATTTAAGCTCAGGCTTGCCTTCGGGCATCAGTTCAGTTCAGATACAGTTATCTCCGCGATTAATCCTGTTCAGCCGCCCCGTTCGTCTAATTAGCAGCGCCACCCCCGTTCGTCTAAAAAAACCAACCAAACGGCTTTGGTTCTTCGACTTAATAGGAAGATAAGTGTTATTAAATAAAATAAAATAAACTTTTTTTTTTTTAAAACCATAACCAGTGAACACGTTATTATATATATATTGCTGTGTATGTATGAGTGGTAAAATGGAACCAGTAAGAAAAGCAACAGTCGCGCAACACGCGACAGTGGGATACCCTTCGACCTAGTATGTTCCCGTGTAGTTTAATTTCTCAAATTCATACACATATGCATAGGCACATGCTTTGAAATTAATCCCGACAGATGCCGCTCGTGTTACGCGCTCGCCCGCCTCCCTTGTTAGCTGACTTACTTGGTTTTATGCTCATACTTTCTTAAATAACTTTTGTGTTTATTGTCTGATCGGACTGAAATTTGGAGACTACGTAGATATTTCACTAAGCATAGAATATGTTAAGTCAGAAAGTTCTATCTTTATTATTAAATTAATTAAATTATTGATTTAATTAATTAAATTATTGATTTAATTAATTAAATTATTGATTTGTGGGGGCGGTGGGCGTGGCACCTAACATTTGAAATAAACTTGATCTGCTTGATCCACACAGGAGTCTTCCTGCCAAATTTGGTAACTCTAGCTTTTATAATAGCTGAGATCTGTGCGTTCATACAGACGGACAGACGGACAGACAGACAGACATGGCTCAATCGACTCGGCTTGTGATCCTGAGCAAGAATATACATACTTTATGGGGTCTCCGACGCCTCCTTCTGCCTGTTACATACATTTGCACAAAGTTAGTATACCCTTTTTTTCACAATTTTCAATGGTCGAAGGGTATAAAAAAGCTAAACGTAATATTAAGCCGTTCGATGGCGAGAAGTACGCGATTTGGAAATTTAGAATCAGGGCTCTTTTTAGCTGAACTAGATGTTCTTAAGGTAGTTGACAGTCTAATGCCCGACGAGGTAGATGATCCCTGGAAAAAGGCAGAGCGTTGTGCAAAAAGTACATTAATAGAGTACCTAAGCGACTCGTTTTTAAATTTCGCGAAAAACGACAATCCGGCGCGTCAAATTCTTGAGATTGAGAAAAAGTTTGGCGTCGCAAATGGCGCTGCGAAAACGTTTGCTATCTCTGAAGCTATAGAGTGAGATGTCACTATTAAACCATTTCCATATTTTTGACGAACTTATAAGTGAATTGTTGGCAGCTGGTGCAAAAATAGAAGAGATGGATAAAATTTCTCATTTGCTAATCACATTGCCTTCGTGTTACGATTAATGGATTCACCTATGGAAACGAAGCAATAAAGATGTATAACAAAATCAAACTCGTCATACCCTCATCATACACAAGTCACAGATAAGAAAGTGCACTAGGAAAAACACTGTACAAAATTGAATAACAGAACAAGGAACTCCAATGGTGAGACTAGAATTAGGGACGGCATAAAACATTTATAAGTATATGATTATAGCTCATATCATATGTATTGAGGATTATAAAAAAATGTAGAACAGTTGCAAAAGTGCACTGCAGGAATTAAAAACAGTCGAATTTTCAGGAGAAGCGGTCAAGACATTGGAGGAAAAAATTGAATCAAGTTAAAGTTAAAAAAAAAAAAGACAGAAAAGATGAGCGATAAATGGATTAGGAAGTATAATTAAATCAATAACAGGAAATATGGATTCAGAAGACTCCATTAGAATAAAGGATGAATTTCGGAATATACACGATAATTTAGGCGAACTAACTTTACAAATGAATAATGAAAATGAAATCGTTGAAAATATAACTAAGCACATAAACCAAGAACAAATTTTTATAATAATGAAATACATGTTTTACAGTACACAAACAGATTAGGCTACCATATTTACATTGTTTACGGGTACACTGATTTGTGCAACCGCCTTACTTCTATTCGAATTAAAAGCAAGGGTTTAATATTATAATTTATTGTGCCGCTGCATTTTTTACATGTGATGCGAGAAGAGACTGTTTTACAAGTGTTTTTAGTTAGACTTAACAGCTGCTAACATGAGATTTAACAGGTAGTTAACATAAGACTTAACAGTTGCATATAACATAGATTTTAAACAGCAGTGATCTGCCGCGAACATACGCCCCCATTGGAAGGATCAACTTTCAATCGATTTGGCCTTGATTGGCAGCACTGCTATCTTGGCGATGGCTCTCTTTGTCAATCCTGTGGCTGTGCGTATGGCTGCTACTCTGACTGCGCCGTCATCTCCAATTATTGTGCTTTCAATTCGGCCGAGAGGCCACTTGAGCGGAGGCACGTTTTCTTCCTTCAACAGCACCATGTCTCCAGGATGAATGTTTGGCTTGCGAGAGTGCCATTTGGTGCGCTCCTGTAGCGTAGAGAGGTACTAGATACTCCATTTCTGCCAGAAAGTTTGCTGCATGTGGCAAACACGCTGCCAGCGACTAAGGCGATCCATGCTGAGGTGAGTCAGGTTCGGCTCATCGATGTTCGCATTCGCTTTGCCCCAAAGGAAGTGACCCGGTGTGAGAATGTCTAGGTCGCTTGGATTTTCTGAAATGGAACATAGAGGCCTTGAGTTCAACATAGCTGAGATCTGACAAATGAGCGTGCGAAGCTCATGAAATGTGAGGGTTGAGTTGCCAACGATGCGGTAAAAGTGGTGCTTCGCTGCCTTTACAGCAGCTTCCCATAACCCGCCAAAATGCGGAGATCGTGGTGGAATAAAGTGCCAATTTATTCTTAGGGCAAGGGCGTCATTGACAATTTGCTGGCGCTGATGTTCACTGAGGAAGAGATCCTTAAGCTCAGCTAGTTCGTTTCGAGCGCCGACAAAATTTGTTGCGTTGTCCGTCCAAATATCGCGTGGCTTCCCTCGAAGACTGACGAAACGTTTTAGAGCAGCGATGAAGGAAGGTGCCGACAAGTCCTCCACGAGCTCTAGATGGCATGCTTTTGTTGAGAAGCAAATGAATATTGCTATATAGCATTTTGTAGGCGCACGATTTGTTACTTCTGAATTGAAGAAGGGCCCACAAAAATCTATGCCGGTTACATAAAACGTAGTGCTGGGTGTTACGCGGGCTGCTGGTAGTGGAGCCATTACTTGCTGCAGTGTGGTAGGTGGAGCGTGAAAGCAACGAATGCATTTGTTGACAACACTAGAGACGGCTTTTAGCCCTCCTATGCCTTATGTTTGCAAGTAGGCATTGCGGACCAGCGTGAAGAAATTTAACATGGTAGTGCATGATTATTGACCGCGTCACAGGAAAAAAATCGATATTTTTTACGGACCCCTGTGCAATACTTATCAGGGACTCCTACTTGAATTAGTTTAAAGAGCAACAGTCGCGCAAAACGCGACAGTGGGATACCCTTCGACCTATGTTCCCGTGTAGTTTAAGTTGTTAAATTCATAAACATATGCATATGCACATGCTTTGAAATTAATCCCGACAGATGACGCTCGCGCTTCGCCCGCCCCCCTTGTTAGCTGACAGAAGCACTTGGTTTTATGCTCATACTTTCTTAAATAACTTCTGTGATTATTGTCCGATCGGATTGTAATTTGGAGACTACGTAGATATTTCATTCAGTTTATTATATGTTATGTCAGATGTTATACAGTTCTTACAAATTGACTTCAAAAATTAAATTATTGATTTGTGGGAGTGGTGGTCGTGGCACCTAACATTTGAAATAAACTTGATCTGCTTATAGTACACGGCAGTCTTCCTGTCAAATTTGGTAACTAGGATTTAGGATAGCTGAGATCTGTGCGTTCACACAGACGGACAGACAGACAGACATGGCTCAATCGACTCGGCTTGTGATCCTGAGCAAGAATATATATACTTTATGGGACGCCTCCTTCTGCCTGTTACATACATTTGCACAAAGTTAGTATACCCTTTTTTAACCATTTTCAATGGTCGAAGGGTGTTTACGGGTACACTGATTTGTGCAACCGCCTTACTTCTATTCGAATTAAAAGCAAGGGTTTAATATTATAATTTATTGTGCCGCTGCATTTTTTAAATGTGATGCGAGAAGAGTCTGTTTTATAAGTGTTTTTAGTTAGACTTAACAGCTGCTAACATGAGATTTAACAGGTAGTTAACATAAGACTTAACAGTTGCATAGAACATAGATTTTAACAGCTGATTCTATTCGTGTGGCAACCTTGAGCTTAGATAAAGCAGTGATCTGCCGCGAATTTACTCCCCCATTGGAAGGATCAACTTTCAATCGATTTGGTCTTGATTGGCAGCACTGCTATCTTGGCGATGGATCTCTTTGTCAATCCTGTGGCTGTGCGTATGACTGCTACTCTGACTGCGCCGTCGTCTCCAACTATTGTGCTTTCAATTCGGCCGTGAGGCCACTTGAGCGGAGGTACGTTTTCTTCCTTCAACAGCACCATGTCTCCAGGATGAATGTTTGGCTTGCGAGAGTGCCATTTGGTGCGCTCCTGTAGCGCAGAGAGGTACGAGATACTCCATTTCTGCCAGAAAGTTTGCTGCATGTGGCAAACACGATGCCAGCGACTAAGGCGATCCATGCTGACGTGAGTCATCGATGTTCGCTTGCCCCAAAGGAAGTAACCCGGTGTGAGAATGTCTAGGTCGCTTAGATTTTCTGAAATGGAACATAGAGGCCTTGAGTTCAACATAGCTGAGATCTGACAAATGAGCGTGCGAAGCTCATGAAATGTGAGGGTTGAGTTGCCAACGATGCGGTAAAAGTGGTGCTTCGCTGCCTTTACAGCAGCTTCCCCATAACCCGCCAAAATGCGGAGATCGTGGTGGAATAAAGTGCCAATTTATTCCGAGGGCAAGGGCGTCGTTGACAATTTGCTGGCGCTGAGGTTCACTGAGGAAGAGATCCTTAAGCTCAGCTAGCTCGTTTCGAGCGCCGACAAAATTTGTTGCGTTGTCCGTCCAAATATCGCGTGGCTTCCCTCGAAGACTGAGGAAATGTTTTAGAGCAGCGATGAAGGAAGGTGTCGACAGGTCCTCCACGAGCTCTAGATGGCATGCTTTTGTTGAGAAGCAAATGAATATTGCTATATAGCATTTTGTAGGCGCACTTACTTACTTCTGATTTGAAGAAGAAGGGCCCACAAAAATCTATGCCGGTTACATAAAACGTAGGGCTGGGTGTTACGCGGGCTGCTGGTAGTGGAGCCATTACTTGCTGCAGTGTGGTAGGTCGAGCTGAAAGCAACGAATGCATTTGTTGACAACACTAGAGACGGCTTTTAGCCCTCCTATGGGCCAGTAACGTCGCCTTATGTTTGCAAGTAGGCATTGCGGACCAGCGTGAAGAAATTTAACATGGTAGTGCATGATTATTGACTGCGTCACAAGATGCTGTTTGGGCAATAAGATTGGGTGCTTGGCCTCATACTCCAAATATGAGTTATGCAGTCTTCCTCCAACTCGCATAAGACCTATAGAGTCCATGAATGGTTGCAAAGATTTCAGCGGACTCCTTCCAGGCAGCGACTTGCTCTCTCTGATTGCTTTGTAGTCCTCGACAAAGTGAATCTTCTGGATGCTTCGAATCATGAGATGGGTACCCGATTTAATTTCCTGCAGTGTGATAGAGCCCCTTTGTTTTGGAGAGTCTCTGTTCACAAATCGATGTACATACGCAAATATTCGCTCCAGCTTTTCAAAGGAGTTGTGAAACTTACAATCAGTTGCGATGTCTTTGTATGACGGAGAAATGAGAACTCTGCTTCGTCGCTTTGGAAGTTCCACTGATGATACTACCGTTTCCAGCTATTTTGACATGGGAAGATGCAAAAAGGAAGTTCCATAATGCCATAGTTGCGAGTTGATTAGCTGAAATGGGGTGCATCCTCGCGATAGGACGTCAGCTGGGTTCAGTTGCGAAGTGACATGATGCCACGTCATGCCTCTCGTTAGGTCCTGGATTTGCGTTACCCGATTTGTCACAAACACCTTGTAGTTGGACGGGGAGTCACGTAACCATGTTAACGCTATTGTTGAATCTGTCCAGCAATGATATTCACATTTGAATGAAATGTCTTTTGCGACGATTGATATGAGTTCCGATAGGATTAGTGCAGAAGACAGTTCAAGTTTAGGTATTGTTAATGTTTTTAACGGAGCTACTCTCGACTTTGAGCACAGCAAATGCGTTGAATAGTCTCCATCAACTTCAGATCGCACGTAGATGCATGCTCCATACGCTGCTATACTGGCGTCGCAGAAACCGTGGATCTCATATTTCCCTGCAGGTGTCATGATGAAGCGTGGAAACTTAAGGCTGTGAACAAAGGATAACTGCGATGTGATTTCCGTCCACGCTGAATGAAGATGCTGCGGAAGGCTCTCATCCCAATCGATGTTTTCCTTCCAGAGTGCTTGCATGAACACTTTCATCCTTCTAATGATAGGAGAGATGAGTCCCAATGGGTCGTAGAATTTTGCAAGTGTGGATAATACGCTGCGCTTTGTAGTTGGTCCGTTAGGGATAATGTCGGTGAAATTGAAAAGCAGGAAATCCGATGCGGGGTCCCAGGCTAAACCGAGCGCCTTGGCAATACTTGTGCCGTCGTGAAACTGCATAAGCTTTTCGCGATCAGTTTCGGCTTCACCCCTCAAGAGCGGCAGACTCATTCGAGCACCACTTCCTTATTGGAAATAGTCCTCTGGCGAGCAACTGCTTGACTTGCTGTCGAATTTCCGTCGCTTCCTTGATGGAGTCACCACCTGAGATCAAGTCGTCCACGTAGAAATCTTTTCGGACGATCCTTGCGGCAAGCCGAAATGATGGTCCCTCATCGTAGGTCAGCTGATGCATGGCGCGAATTGCGAGAAAGGCTGCAGGCTTTGTTCCGTACGTAACTGTATTCAGGGTATACACGTTTATTGGTTCGTCGGAATTGTTACGCCACAGAATGCATTGCAGGTGTTGATCTGGTGGCGAAATACGCACGCAACGTAACATCTTGGAAATATCTCAACACATAGCAACCTTGAAGAAACGAAATCTGATCAGTATGTTAAAAAGCTTGGATTGAATGGTTGGGCCAGCAAACAAAAGATCATTAAGGGGATCCGCCAGTTGTAGTTTTTTCTGATCCGTCAAAAACTACGCGCAACTTTGTGGATGGCTGGAGGCTAAAGACATATGTCCTAGGTCGATGTATTCCTGAAGGGGTGTTGATTTCTGTTCTTCCGGCTTTTTTTCCCTTGGGGGTCTACACTCGAGAGACTTGAAGCGCCTCAAAGCCGGATGGAATGAGTCTCCAAGGGCATACAGATCCTCCTTGCTGGTAAACGCACTGAGTATTGTCCAGTCTCCAGACGCGTGTAGCCTTTCAAGAATAAGTTTTCACAAATCATGTCTTCCTCCGTGACTGTTGATGCGGAATCATAGCAACTGTCAATTTCCCCAGAATGTATTCCTAAATCGGAAAGGCTGATACTGCTCTTGAGACTCCATGCAGGCTGCCAACGCATGATGCCTTTGGAGGCTGGCGCCAGTAATACATCGACTCGCTGTGATTTGTGGATAACTGCGATGTTATTTCCGTCCACGCTGAATGAAGATGCTGCGGAAGGTTTCTCATCCCAATCGATGTTTTCATTCAAGAATGCTTGCATGAACACTTTCATCCTTGTAATGATAGGAGAGATGAGTCCCAGTGGGTGTTTTTTTTTTGTGGGGATAATACGCTGCGCTTTGTTGTTGGTCCGTCAGGGATAATGTCGGTGAAATTGAAAAGCAGGAAGTCAGATGCGGTGTCCCAAGCTAAACCGAGCGCCTTGGCAATACTTTTGCCGTGCGTGAAACAAAAAGCATAAGATTTTCTCAATCAGTTTCGGCTTCACCCTGAAGAGCGGCAGACTCATTCGAGCACCACTTCCTTAATTGGAATAAGTTCCCTTTGTTTCTCGCTTCCTTATGGAGTCATCACCTGAGATCAAGTCTCCCCCGGGAAATTTTTTTGCGCCGACCCTGCCGGCAAGCGGAAATGACGGTTCCTCATCATAGGTCAGCTGATGCATGGCGCGAATTGCGAGAAACGCTGCAGGCTTTGTTCCGCCCGTAACTTTCAGGGTGACACGTTTATTAGTTCGCCGGGATTGCTGCGCCACAGAATGCATTGCAGGTGTTGATTTGGTGACGAAATACGCACGCAACGATACATCTTTGAAATATTTCCACACATAGCAACCTTGAAGAAACGAAATCTGATCAGTATGTTAAAAAGCTTGGACTTGGGCCAGCAAATAAAATATAATTAAGAGATGCGCCAGTTGTAGATTTTGCTGATCCGTCAAAAAACTACGCGCAACTTTGTGGATTTGCTGTCCGGTTTTTCTACACAGTGGTGAGGCAAATAAAAACGCGGTCCGTTATGATGGCTGGAGGCTAATGACATGTGTCCTAGGTCGATGAATTCCTGAAGAAATGCTCAATACTGCTCTTTCAGCTGTCCATTCCTTTGGAGTCTAGACTCGAGAAACTTGAAGCGCCTCAAAGCCCGATGGAATGAGTCTCCAAGGGTATCCAGATCCTCCTTTGCTGGTAAGTGCACTGAGTATTGTCCAGTCTCCAGGCGCGTGTAGCCTTTCAAGAATAAGTTTTCACAAGTCATGTCTTCCTCCGTGACTGTTGATGCGGAACCATAGCAACTGTCAATTTTCCAAAATCATTTGACTATATCAGTAAGGGGGTCGTCTTCTGGACAGTCTCTGCGTACGGCTGCCAACGCATGATGCTTAATGGGCAGAGAAAAAGCTCCGGAAACGATCCATCCGAGCCTTGTTTTTTGGAAAATTGGCAAGTGCCTGGCTATGTTGGTCTGCCCCACGCAAAGCAATTCGAAGAACAGGCCGGCGCGCAAGTAATACATCGACTCGCTGCGATTTGTAGAACGATGGATATGAGGGTGGTAGTCCGTGATCGTCCGTGTGACAACAGCCGAAAATGCTGCGCTGTATTTCCGATCAAGCGATTGAGCAGCAAGATCGACTGCTGCGTTCGACGACAGAGAAGCTTCACCTATTCCGGAAATTGAAACTTTTGATTTTCGTGTGACCAGTTGCAACTGGTTGGCCAGCCGACTAGTGACGAAATTCAGTTGTGATGCTGAGTCGAGCAAGGCACGACATGGTATAAAAGTACCCGCTCTGTTTTTGATGTATATGATGGCTGTGGGCAACAATACGTAATCAGCTGACTGCCTTTCCGTGGGCTCAGGTGCGAAGTTCGAGCCAGTTGTGATTAGCGTTTGCTGCTGCTGAATTGTTCCATGCTGTGCATTGGTGGCATTTGAAGTCGAGGGGATTTGGCCTGTATGCAGCAGGGTGTGATGCTTCTGCTGGCAGTATCTGCAATGTCCAGCTCGACATTGCTGTAAGGCATGACCTTTACGAAGGCAGTTGAAGCATAGCTGCATACGCTTAGCTTCATTAAAGCGGAGAGAAGGGAGATAGGTTGGCAAAACGAGGACATTTAGGTAAGTAGTGATCCCTTGAGTCGCATAAAAGGCACGCGTTTGCGATGCTGCTAGAGGCTACAAGTAAATTTCGACCATTCTTCTTGTGCGCATCCTGTAGGCTGGGTGATTGCAGTATTGCAGCCTTCCATGTTTTCCAGTTTTAGACATCTGCGCTCGATAAAAGATGCCATATTTGACCACTTCGGGATCTTCTCAGATTCCAGAGCCTCTTCCATTTTTCCTGTGTGTTTGCGTCTAGCTTGCGACTTATTATGTTAATAAGTAGGCCATCTGCAATCAGCTCACTTGTTGCAATTGTGCCGAGAGCTCGAAGGTGAGCGTTTACGTTATCGCTGAGCGCACGTAGCCTCTGTTCAGATCATTTTTTAACACCTGGTAACCCAAAGATCGAGCGTATGTGCCCCTGAAATTGAAGCAACTTGTTATCAAAGCGTCTTATAAGTAGTTGTTCTATTGCCTTATCGTAGTTTGCTTCAAAGGGCTCCAATGACTTGATGGTGTCAATTGCAGCACCTTCCAGACAAGAACGTAGGTGCTGTAGCTTTCAATCTTGCTCAGATCCACATTGCTACCAACAACTGTGTTGAACATCGCATAGAACTCGGCCAATCTTCATATTTTCCATTAAATGTTGCCAATTGCATCTCCGGTAGTCGAGACCGGCGACTGCAAGTTTGATTCACAGTGTCGTTGAGTTTGAGAATGGTCGTTGAATTGAGAGCAGTGTGACGAGCCTTGAGTGCGTCCAATTGTCGGGTGAGCCTTGCTTTAACCTTAAAATAAATTTCGGCGAATTCAACGCGCGTGTTCGATGCCATCTCCGACAAGTCAAGCTTCTCAAGCGCGGTCTGAGCATCGACGAATTCGGCCTGCATCCCGTTTACGGCATCGACTCTCACGGACAAATTGCTCTCATCAAAACTCTCAATTTGCTCGTCAGAGTTGAAAAACTCGAGCATAGAGGTTAGCTGACGTTTTATTTGAAAGCATTTTTCACGATAAAAGTCACTAAGATTTGGTTCAGCCATTGTAGTTGGTGTTAACTGTAACGAACCAAAAACGCGCGCGAAAAAATGTATTTTTGTCACCACGAAACCGTAAGAAAACGAAGAAGATGAGAACAGCTAATGTTCTTTGTATATAAGAACAGTTGAAACGGTTAAATGCACTTGCGCAATGTATAGCCACTAATGTATGTATGTATGTGATAGGGCAATGTATGTATGCGCAAAGTTTACTTGTTGAGGGCCAAATTTGTTTGCGAGAGTGTGTAATAATATTTCTATTAAGTCAGCTTAGAGATGAAAATATTAATCGACAATATTCTGCGGAATAGCAAATGTATGGCGCGAACTCAAAAGTTGTAAAAAGACGTATGCACTTACATATGTATGTATGTATGCGATACCGAAAAATGTTTGTGTGTATGTACGTATATACGCGAACGAAAGCGAGATCGAAAGTTCACTTATTGAGGGCCAAATTTGCTTGCGAGATTGTGTAATAATATTTCTATTAAAACAGCTTAGAAATGAGAATATTAGTCGACAATATTCTGCGGAGTAACAAATGTATGGCGCGAACTCAAAAGTTGCAGAACGACGTACATATGTACGCGTGCGAAAGCGAGATCGAAAAATGTTTGTAGGTACATATGTACGCGTGCGAAACCGAGATGAAAAATGCGACGGCAGCGATTGCACGAATAAATTACGAATAATAATAATCACGTCGGGGTCACCAATGTTTACGGGTACACTAATTTGTGCAACCGCCTTACTTCTATTCGAATTAAAAGCAAGTGTTTAATATTATAATTTATTGGGCCGCTGCATTTTTTACATGTGATGCGAGAAGAGACTGTTTTACAAGTGTTTTTAGTTAGACTTAACAGCTGCTAACATGAGATTTAACAGGTAGTTAACATAAGACTTAACAGTTGCATAGAACATAGATTTTAAACAGCTGATTCTATTTGTGTGGCAACCTTGAGCTTAGATAAAGCAGTGATCTGCCGCGAACAGACATATTATACAATCATATTTCAAAATATATTAGAAAGCATATTGTTAACTAAACTAAGAATAATACCTAACTTCATATTATCAATGGAAGAAACTGATAGAATTATGGAAACTTTTACTGAACAAAATGTGAGAATAGAATCTCAAGAACACTTGTATAGACCATTAAAAATGGATACATTATAAATTTAAGCTAGAGGTAACTCCCAATGGAGAAGAGAGGTGTATTCGAGCAATATCCAATGCGGACTTGGCAGTTTGCGACGCGAGCGAAGTTGACGAACAGGAACGAATTCTGAAACCTGAAAAGGGAAACATTTTGGTGCTAAATAGAGTCCGAACGCAAATACACTCAAATTGCGTGAGACCATTCCAAGTAACGGGGAATGCCATTATTACGTATTAAGACTGCAATATTACGATTAATGGATTCACCTATGGAAACGAAGCAATAAAGATGGATGACAAAATCAAACTCGTCATACCTTTGTTCAAAGGAGTGGAGATTAATAATACAATGGAGGACTTAAATCTACAGAAGTTGCACTGGGAAAGTGTAAAAGGCCGAAATAAGTTAGTTTACATCCACAAAATCCACGCAAACCCATTTTGCAGTTATCTACCTCGGTCTGGTCATACTAACAGTGACCGTCGTAACTATAGTGGTTATAAAGAAGAGAGCTGCCCTATTCACACCTTCGCCACCACTGGTAGATTTCGTTCCGACACTTCCTTCGATGTGGCCGTCACTTCAATCCAGGGGGAGGAGTACACCACTCCACTGCACCTTCCCTGCTCTAACTGAAACCGTCCAGATTCCGCTGAATGACAACAGCATCAAAGGCCACAACAACATCCTTTAAACGTGATGTGATTGGTAGTGCATTTTGTAGCTAAGAAAGGACCGTTATAGCGAGGCGTTGTAGCCGACGCCGAGTGCAGAAACAGCGTGAAGCATAAAGAAGTTTTGCGACGCACTTCTCAGTTGCAATTTGGTCGTGCATAAAACCGCAGTCAATTAAAACGAATATACGAAATCTGCCAAAAGTAAATTATAATTATAATAAATTTAAATTAATAATAAATTTAAATTAACAACAAACACTTGTTATGGAATTTAATCATTGACAAATATTAATTGCAACACTGAGGACAAGATGGCCGATACGTGTCTGCTTTGCCACAACCGAAGCAGAAAACTTTACGCTCCGACATACAATCTTGGTAGCGGTGGCCAACTTTACCACAATTCCAGCAAGATATGTTAACTGCTGATAACTCCGCTTCGTCTTTCTCTGACTCACTTTCGGCGGCCACTGCCACTTCATGCACCAGATGGCGCGGAGCAAGCTGAGGCTTTTTCGTAACCCAAGCTTTACAGTTTGCATTAAGGCTTCTCTGGTACGAATTATATGTCGAAGCTGAGGAACGGTGCTTATCATTTGATATAGCAACTCATGCTGTATCTCCGGTAATAGATTCGATCGAATCGATTCCAGTAACGCTGAATCTGATAATGGCACAGACAGTTTATCGTAGAGCAAAACTACGCTTTCGTAAAACTCATCAAAAGATTCGCCTTCTTTTTCCTTCCTCCAGTGTTCCATTTTTCGCGTTCCTTTTATATACACTGTGATGTAAGTCATACTGGTGTTGGCGGCGTGCTGATGCAGTTGCCTGATAGTGGGGAGGAAGTTCCGATTTCCTATATGTCGAAGACACTTAACCCGTGTCAGCGTAACTACTCAGTAACCGAAAAGGAATGTCTGGCAGCTATTTTGGGCATCCAGAAATTCCGTGCTTATGTCGAAGGATAGTCGTTCACGGTCATAACAGATCACGCGTCCTTAAAGTGGCTTATGTCCCAATCGGACCTTAGTAGTCGATTGACCAGGTGGGCCTTAAAACTACAAGGATATGATTTTCAGATTCAACATCGAAAACGCCAACAGAATATTGTGCCTGATGCTCTGTCCCGTGTCTTCACTGAGGATCTTTCCGCACTTGACCAAGGTATGGGTGTTGACCTGCAGTTGCCTCAATTTCACTCACAAGAGTATCAAGCTCTTAAAGACGAGGTCGAGCGGAGCATGTCTTTTTTTTTTTTTTTCCTTTAACTCCTAGTGGAGCATAGGGCCTCAGATAAGGCTTTCCATCTTTTTCTATTGCTGGCTGTTGTCTTGCATTCGTTCCAAGACATTCCTGCTTCGACTAGCTCATTCTCAACTCTTCTTCTCCACGTTTGTTTCGGAGTCATGTGGTTTTCTCAATGTGCGACCTAACCAACTCCACTTCTTTTTCTTTATTGTTTGCTCAAGTGGCTCGCAGTTAGTTTGCTGGTACAACTGGCTGTTGGTGATGGTGGCTGGCCAGAAGATTCCCACTATTCTACGTAGGCATTTGTTCACAAATACTTGAGCAGATGATAATTACAACAACAGGACCGCTAGCACACATGCCTTGAAGATCCTAATTTTTGTGCTGGTTGCAATTTGTCTGATCTTCCATGTAGTACGTAGTTGACCGTATGCTGCCCTTGCTTTGGCAATTCTGCTGCTGATGTCTTCTTTTGTGCCACCAGTTGTTGACATTACGCTGCCCAAGTAGCAATACTCTCTTCAATTTGTTGTGAACCGATAGTGATGGTGTTGGTGTTATCGGTGTTGATGCGCATTAGTTTGGTCTTGTTGATGTTTATGTTAAGACCTTTGGATTTTGTAGCTGCGCATAGATTGTTCATCAGTTTTTGCATACTTGTGTGTGTGTTGGTTATAAGACCGATGTCATCAGCGAAGTCTAAGTCGCCAAGTTTCCGAGTTGGGTTCCACCATATGCCAAGCGTTTCTGTTGAAATTTGCCGTAGGGCTTCGTCTAGGATTGTTATGAAGAGCAGTGGTGATAGTACACAGCCCTGCCTCACACCGTTTCGTACCTCGAACTCGTCACTCCTTACGCCGGTATGTAGTACACTACATTTAGCTTCAGAGTACAGAGCTCTAATTACTTTGATGATTTTGGATGGAATGCCTTTCTTCGCCAAAGCATTCCATATTTCTACCCTGTTTACTCGATCGAATGCTTTCTCGAAGTCTATAAACATAACATAAAGCGGGGATTGGAATTCGTTGGACTGCTCAATGATTAGCCGTAGTGTATTTCACTGGTCAATACAACCACGGTTCGCTCTGAAGCCGGCTTGTTCATCGCGTAGTTGGCTTTCGATGTGTTGAGAAATGCGTTGGAGGATTGTCTGTGCCACAATCTTATTGATCGTGTTGAGTACAGCAGTTCATCGAAGTGTTCTTTCCATCTCTGTCGCTGTTGATCCGTTGATGTTATGCTTTTCCCGTCTTTGTCTTCGATGATCATGTTATTATTATTTTTAGTCGTGCCACCATTTGCCAAACTCTTTAACTTTTCGGTAGAGGGTGCGCATGTCGTGTTTTTTGTGCAGCTTCCTCTGCTTTGTCAGCTATTTTGTTGGTGTTGGTGCGTCGATCCTGTCTTGCTGCTCTTTTGCCACGTTTACCCATGACATTATACTGGGCTCGCAAATCTCGAGTTTCTCTCTGGTTCAGTCTTTTTTTCAATTGACGGCGTAACCCTATGAGCTGCCATGTGTCATCAGCAATCCAGTCTTTCTTGTCTTTTGTTTGTGGCAGTCACGATACATCGCGAACTAGTTCCACCAATCGATAGTTAAGTCGATGACGGACCAGCTGCAATCGAGTAAGAAGCCACAACTAAGAAAGCGACGCATCAAGAACTGTAGAATTAAGTGAAATAAATGAATTAACATAATTTGCTACTTAACTCCATATTGGTGACCCCGACACAAGAACATTAGCGTAACCTTTTTTTTAAATCAATTGCTAAAATTGGCTGATGCAATCACGCACACATTTGCGCACTGCACACTCAGTCAAACAATTGTGAAATTCAAAAGCGCACAAAAAGACTTTGCGAATATTTCTACACCACAGGAACAACGCAACAACGTCGTAGATAACATGGCACAACCTGTCGCATCAACTTCTGCATAGTCTCAGCCGCCAGAAATTTACCGTGTAGGTGTCAAGCCGCCAGTATTTTGCAAGGACCAACCGGATTTGTTCTTTATACAATTGGAATCGCAATTTGCAATTGCTGGCATAACAACGGATGCTACAAAATGCCACCATGTCATTGCATCATTGGAGCCGCAGCATGTTATACATATTGATAACATCATGCGCGATCCTTCAGTGATCAACAAGTATGATGCCATCAAAAATGCCCTTATTAAGGAATACACCGATTCTGATAAGCGCAAACTAAACAAACTTATTCATGAAATGCAGTTAGGCGACCTGAAGCCTTCGCAATTTTTGAAACGTGCGAGGAAGCTAGCACACAACAATGTCTCTGAAAAGGTTATCAAGACACTCTGGTTGGAAAAACTTCCAGACAATGTTCGCGCTATCGCATCTATTATTGATGGCGACTTAACCAAAGTGTCTCTGGCAGCGGACAAAGTAATGGAGGCTCAGAGCAAACCTTCGATTTCGGCGGCACATGAAGCTAACAACGATCTACTGGCAGAAATTGACGCGTTGCGCAAGGAAATAAAGCTGATGAAATCCAATAATTCGACAAAAGGCCGCTCGAACATCATTTCCAAATCTAGTTCGCCATTTTGTTACTACCACGCCAGGTTTGGCGCCAAAGCCAAGAAGTGCGTAGAGCCCTGCGAATTTCAAAAGCTCATTGGTCCGTACCTGCGGTTCCTCTCGGACTACGCAGGAATGCTGTCGCAACCACGTTTTATAATTAGTAGGGTAAAATTAACCTGTCTACAGACGGCTGAATCATGTCACAAGGCCTGACAGGTATCCACTGCCGCATATTCATGACTTCTCGTACAAGCTGAACGCATAAATGCTTCAAAATGCATTTTCGGTCAAGAGCAAGTACATTTCCTTGCATGTGCATATGTACATATATGTCTACATACATAGGAAAATAGGTCGAATGGTATCCCACTGTCGCGTGCCGCGCGACAAAAAACTAAAGCCCACTTCGACAGCAGCGGTCAACGAAGTGGGAGCTAATGAAAGCCGCAGATTATTCGTAACAGATAGAACAACTAAAGTCCGTTTTTTAATCTAAACCCGAGCTGATTTTTCCGTTTTACTACCGACAGGTCGTAGGTCAGACCCCACAAACAAACTGTATGCTGCAAACGGAACTCCAATCAAGACATTCGACACCAAAAATGCTTCAGTGGGCAATTCACCATCGCTGACGTCACCAATATATAATTGCAATTATCGAAGCGGATTTCCTTTTATGCATACAATCTAGTGGTAGATCTACGCCGTAAGCTCCTCATCGACAGCTTTACAAAGCTTTTAGTTAGAGGATCCTTCTGCAGTGTGGAAGTAGAAAAAATGCACATAGTTTCGCCCACAAACAATGACCGCTACGAAGCACTTCTGCGTGAATACAGCGATCTGGCAAAACCATGCAACTACAATTCTCGGAACGCCAAGACAGCTGTTCAGCACTATATCTTCACAAAGGATCAACCAGTGGTCAGCAAAGCGCGTCTATTAAATCCAGAGAACTAGGTAATCGCCAAAAGGGAATTTGACTACATGATAAAGCAAGCAGCAGTCAGTGGGCTAGCCCATTGCACATGGTGGCTAAGAAGACCAAAAATGAATGGCGCCCTTGTGGAGACTAGAAACGGCTGAATCATGTCACAAGGGTTGACACTGCCGCATATTCACGACATCTCATACAAGTTGAACGAACCATGTATTTTTTCAATAAATGATCTGGAAAGGACATATCATCAGATCCCAATCGCACCTGAACATCGCAAGAAAACGGCCATCACGTGAGGAACGTCTTCAATCGATTGCGACAAAATGGACTGCGCATAAATGCAGCAAAATGCATTTTCGGTCAAGAGCAAGTAAATTTTCTTGGATACCGAATCTCAAAAGAGGGAATTATTCCAATGAAGGATCGAATTGCAGTAGTTGGCACATGAGCTCAAAAGTTTTCTTGCAATGCTTAACGTATATAGACGTTGCTTACCAAACGCTGCATACAAACAAGGGGTGCTACAAAGACTCATAAAAGGCAATCGGAAGAAAGACAAAAAAACCCATTATATGGAACGAAGAGGCTTTACAAATGTTTGAGCAGTGTAAGCACGATTTGGCTCAAGTCACAGCATTAGCGCATCCATCTACCAATGCAAAGCTAGTCCTTCACATGGATGCCAGCAACTTTTGTGTAGGTGCAGCATTAAGCGAATACACAAATGGCAGTCTCAAGCCTCTTGGTTTTTACTCGAAGAGGATTTCGGATTCACAAAAGAAGCAAAGCACATATGATCGGGAGCTACTAGCAATCTACCTGGCAGTGAAATACTTCGCTCACATGATTGAAGTCCGCAGCTGTACGATACTAACTGATCAGAAGCCTCTCACTTTTGCATTTCAACAGAATCCAGAAAAAGACTACGCCTAAGCAAACACGTCAACTTAGCTTCATCAGCGAATATAGTACAGATATTCAGCACATTCATGGTAAAGATAATATCGTTGGTGATGTACTCTCCAGGGTGGAAGCTGTTTTCTATGAGGATCAAATTAACTTCGAAAAACTGGCTGAGAGTCAACAAATGGATGAGGAATTAAAACAGCAGCTCCATGGCTCTGCTTTGCAACTCAAACAAATTCAACTAACTGGCTCCAAGGCACCACTATACTGCGATACAGCGCAGAATCGAATCCGTCCATATATTACATAGGATTTTCGTAAGAAAATTTTTAACTCACTGCACAAATTATGGCATCCAGCCAAGCGGGCTACCGTAAGTCGTATCACCGAACGTTTCTTGTGGAAGGACATGAAAAGAGACATCGCGCGCTGGGTTAGTAACTGCAACAACTGTCAGCGAGCTAAAATCGGACGGCACAAGGCCGCATTGCAGAAATTCAACCTTCTTGAAAAACGATTCGAGCATATAAACGTCGACATAATCGGACCTTTGCCAGTATCTGACAATTTAAGGTATTGCCTGTATTTACTTGTATAGATCGATTTACTCGATGGCCGACTGCAATACCAATAGCTGATATAACAGCAGAGACGGTTGCAAAGGCGCTGCTCAGTAGCTGGATCGCACAATTTGGTATGCCACGCTTCATCACCACCGACCAAGGGCGACAATTTGAGTCAAAACTTTTCAAGGAAGTCACAAAATTAACCGGATCCAAGCACGTGCGGACAACGGCCTATCACCCGCAAGCAAATGACTTAGTGGAGAGAATGCACAGGACCTTAAAGAGCGCAATCAAATGTCACAGTAACTCCAATTGGGCAGATAGCATTCCTATTGTACTCCTTGGTTTACGAGCTACAATAAAAGAAGATCTCAACGCTACTCCGGCTGAGCTTGTTTACGGAACCACTCTGCGGCTGCCTGGAGAATTTTTCCACAAGCCATCGGAGAAATATATAGAAAGCGAGTTTATTGTGCATTTAAGAGCTGAAACCCATCGACACTTCGACACAGCTCCAGCATCTTCTGCTGCTGCTGATCAACCAATTAGTAACCAGCAAGGACCTCCAGAGAAGCAAACAACACGCAGTGGCCGAGCAGTCAATCTACCAACAAGGTACTTAAGTTCGTTGACCAGCAGCAGCATCGGAGAGGGAGTAGATGTGGCAGTCACGATACATCGCGAACTAGTTCCACCAATCGATAGTTAAGTCGATGACAGACCAGCTGCAATCGAGTTAGAAGCCACCACTAAGAAAGCGACGCATCAAAAGAAGCTACACATAATTATAAAGATAAAAACTATAGAATTAACGGAAATACTAGAACGAGCTGCTTATGATCTGTGAACAGGTCTGCGCCCCTTTTATTTCGAACGTCTAGTAGAGAGGCTGCGCCATTTGGCGCTGATGCATATGTTTGTTGGTCGATCTGATTTTTAGTCGTTTCCCCCAGGTGAAGTCCATGTGTATTTATGAATATCTTTATGGGGGGAAGACGGAGCCCACCGATAACTAAATCGTGTTTCATGCATAACTTTATTAGACGGTCTCCATTATCAGTGCGCATCCGTATCCCGTGCTTGCCCCCATGACTCGTCGGTATCCGGTATTGTCGGAACCAATTTGTGCATTGAAGTCGCCCATTAGTATGATGATGTCACCCTTTCGTATGTTAAGAACTGAGGGATAGATCATCATAGAATGCGTGTCTTTTTCAACGTTTGTGCCGACCTCTGTGGGGAGCATAGCACTGTACAATCGACATGGTACGTGTGCACGGGTGTTGAACCTAGCTGTGATGATGCGATCAGAGATGGGATTCCATTCGATCAAACATAAGTATTGCAACGTCACCTTCGTTTTTTTCTGGTTTCCCAGAGTATGGTATAGGGTGTCGCCGTCATTAGTGTTGTGCTCACCGTAGTTACGCCATCTAACCTCTGATAGCCCAATTATTTGCAGCTTATATTGGAGCATTTGTTTTCCGAGCTGAGATAATCGTGTATTATCGGTTAGAGTGCGTATATTCCAGTGAGCGAATCGTGTCCGTTGTTTAAATGCGAAAGTCGTTGCCGGTTTTAGGGGTTGAAAATGTTTAATCTTTATCTTGTGGTTTCTGTTAATCAATTTGAGATTCGAATAAACAGGTGATTTGCCAATTGTATCCTACATCTGTTCGTCGGTGTTGCCAACTTTACCTCATTACAGATACTACAGATACTACTATTTATTCTAAATTAGTGGGAGTGGTTTTTCGTGGAGAAAATGTTATGAAAATTTTTATGAACTTTTGATGGTGTGTGTATCCGGAATGCATTGGTAGAGAAAAATTTTTCCATGATCTTCAGCGGGATTCGAACCCGCAACCTCTGGAACGACAGTCAGTGTCTATACCCACTGAGCTATCGAGGTATGTATACATCCTCCGATGTATTTCTGCTCTCATTCTTACATCAGAGCGTTCTTCTTTAAACTACGTACGCAATGCATCGCATAAGGCAGCCCAAGTGACACTATGCATTCTCCTATGGTAACGCCAATACCAGTCACTGGCACAGCCTTCAAATAAGGTGCTTATGTGGCTCATCAGTACAGCGAAATTTCCTACTAGGGACTGGCTCGTCAATGCTTCCACCCGATGAAGGAAATCTTCGACGCTCAACCCCGATTCTCCTGAAAACTTAAGTTTCCAACTACCTATTATTTGGCTAACTCTATCCAGCCAAATGGCGAAGTCTGTAGGAGAGATCCTCATTTGAATAATTGGACTTCTATGCAATTAAGGCGGTATTTTAATCGAAGGGGGCAACGCTGGAGTGTCTTCAAGCGACTTCTGCTGATTTTCGGTTAGCAAACAAAACACGTTGCGGTCAATTGTAGCAAGGTGCTCGTTCTCACCATCTGTCCCTAAACCTTAAGGCAACAACTGAAATTTGGTTTAGAACTTGATTCCTAAATAAAGCGAATGCTTCAGTGAAAGCACAATGAACGTGAACGGTGTGGTGTCTCCGTTATACTCAATGGAGGTGTGGAGTTTTCCCAGAATTTCTTGAGACTTGCCATCCGCCGTCTGAACGTTCGAAGTTATAGGATTGAAATTGATTTCTTCCTTTAGGATATCGGAAGCTAACCTTCCGCCAATGCAGCTGATTGACGCACCAGTATACCGATCGACCTAATACAGAGACTCTAGCGTATGGCCTTACATCAAGCGCTCCGATCCTCGCTAAATTGTTTTCAATCTGAATTTGATCATAATAGGTATTAAGGCGCTGAGTCGAACGAGATACCGTTTTAGAGGAAGAAAAATTAGTGGACGTAGCAATGGGCTGTATTAAGGAAATGTCAGGTAAATTAGTATGTTCAGGTGGAACACTTGTTTATTCGGTGTTGGTGGCCCTCGAAATCATCGGTTTGCGTGCTCCTTTCCAAGGTGCACGCGCTTGACCGTTGATATAGCAACTCATGCTATATCTTCGGTAATAGATCCGATCGAATCGATTACACTAACGCTTCCTCCGATGTATTTCTGCTCTAATGCTTACATCAGAGCTTTCTTCTTTAAACTGCGTACGCAACGCATCGCATAAGGCAGCCCAAGTGACACTAGGCATTCTCCTATGGTAACGCCAATACCAGTCACTGGCACAACCTTCAAATAAGGTGCTTATGTGGCTCATCAATAGAGCGAAATTTCCTTCTAAGGACTGGTTCGTCAATGCTTCCACCCGATAAAGAAAATCTTCGACGCTCAACCCAGATCTTCCCGAAAACTTAAGTTTCCAACTGAATATTATTTGGCTAACTCTATCTAGCCGAATAACGGTTTCTGTAGGAGAGATCCTTGTTTTACTAATTGGACTTCTAGGCAATTGAGATGGTACTGGACAACAGTTGACTTGAATATTCAATCTCCTTTAAGCAAATAAAGCACGTCCCGTCTACAATATTTTCGGAGCTTCGACTTAAAAACATTTAATCGATTCGTCAAATAGTACGCTATTTGTAAGCGTGATTTAAGCGTTATATAAGAAAAGAATCACAGCAGAAGAAAAATAATAACGTAATCAACAAAAAAAAAATTAAATCAAAGATATAATCATAAGAAAAAAATTTCAGTAGTCATGAATTCCAGTTATGAGAGAAATGCAAATCTCTCTTTTCTCCGTTATTTATAGGAAATTGGGACAAAAATACGAGCACAAAATAATTTCTTGATCATATAGTAATTAACTTAGTTAATTCAACTATTGATAGGACTCCAACGCTTTAATTAATAAGAAGAAAAGGTATAAGAAGGGATTTTGAATTGTCCTGGAAGTTATATTGATTCAATCAATCACATATCCAAAATGACATTTCAGAGAGACTTTACCAAAACGAATAGATTAGTGGTTAGCTCTTTGCTTTGCTAAATCCAACCAACCCTTTTCAAACTTTTCAGTGAAATATTTTTTCCAGTAGTGGCAAGTTATGGCTATAAACTCTAGCACACAATATCCAACTACTAGAAATATTTATAATACCTGAAAGCTTTTACAGGTAATTAATTTGAAAATTTCAAATAGCTCTCCAAGTGAACAGACGTGTTTTTCTTTTGGTCTCCGAATTTCATTAGATATCTTTTGATTAACCGGTGTTCCATGTAACAAAAGCGTACTAATGGAAGGAAATCTTATCTTTGCTATTAAAACCTGTAGAAGCGAGATTACGTGCGCTCAACCTAGCATTTCATGTTGGCTGTGTGATAATATACGTACATGCCAAATGTGCCAACTTCAATGGTACAACTGCTGATGCTTTAGCTAAGCGCATTGGGCTGCACTATTGCTGTGAGGAGTATCGTGAGGTGCAGAATGAAATGAGATCTTTCATGCGGCAGACACGGAAAGGCTTTAGGGAATTGTTTAGTGGTTTTCGTACGATATCTCAACAGTTCTCTAAGCTGGACTCGGAATTTAGTGGCCTTCAGCTGTGGAGTGAGTCCCCGAAGCGCCTAAAAAAAAAATCTACGCGCAAAGAAGAAACCCTGTCTGCTGCTATTCTGCCTTCGACCGCCTCCGCTCAGCATAGTACTCCGTTGACACAGCCGTTGAAACCGATCACCACATCTGTGGTAACGAGATCGGCGGGTCAGAAGAATTCGGTTCCCGAATCTGTCAACAACGAGTCTCGGCAGCCAATGACGCCAAACGTGCCCTCTACGTTATCACCTGTCATAGTCTCGATACCTGTGTCTGCTTTACCCATGGTTACAACCACTGATTCTTTATCAGTAGTGCCCAAGTCTCTTGTATGGATTCCCCCGAGGAAGCAAATCTTTATTTACAGGCTTGCCCCTGATCTCACATCTGATGATGTCATGGCTTATATTCAAGCTAAAATACAAGCCACTGAGATAAATGTGGAAAAATTTAAGTTCTCTTATGAACAGGACGTATCATCCTTTAAATTTTGTGTCCCCAATGAATGCTTTAACCTCATATGCACGGCTGAATTTTGGCCTGCTTATATTATGATTACAGGATTCGAGGCAAAGAAGAAAAAGAATCGGCAGCCGATTAGACTTACTTTGCCAAACCAGACCACTGCGCCTAATAAGACGACGACAAAAAACTAAGTTCGTGTCTTTTTTTCTATCAAACTGTAACCTCTCTCTTTTCTTGCCTACCAAAACGGTAGAGACCTTAACACTAAGCTTTCTAAGCTGTATGCTGATTCTGTATCCTTTGATTACCACTTATTAATATTTACTGAAACTTGGTTGAAACCAGAAGTTGAAAGTTGCTCGATTTTCCCAGACACGTACACCTGTTTCAGATGTGATCGTTTATCACGAACAGGAGGTGGTGTTCTAATAGCTGTAAAATCAGACCTTTCTTCTGAATTAGTATCAATTTACCATAGTGAACTTTTAGAATTCGTATGTGCAAAAGTGCACTGTATTAAATTTCAATTTATACTACCTGTTCTTATATTCCCCCCTCATCTGATATTTCCGTCTACTTGGACCATCTTTCAGCTATCCAAACTGTTGCATCCAAACAATCTGATAGAGATTATCTACTAGCTTTTGGTGATTTTAACTTACCAGAAGTTGGTCATCTCAATCCGGTATTCCGGCGCCCTCTATTTATAACTCTTTTTTAAATGGCCTATCAGATCTTTCTTTATTTCAAATTAATAATATTTCTAATTGTAGCTGTAGAATACTTGATTTAGTTTTCTCTTCGGATATACTTCTAAACATTACCTCCAGAACTGATCCCTTAGTACATCCTGAAGATCCCTACCATCCTACGTTTGACCTTGTTCTAGCTCTGCCTACTCCAAAGCAAAATGCATCTGTTCCTCGTAAAGTAAAATCCCGTTGTTTCCGTAAGACTGATTTTGGAAAACTCAATCAATTAATTTTAGAACATGATTGGTCATTTTTTTATTTATGTACTGACTTAAATACTTGTATCTCATTTTTTTTATTCCTCCATGAATTAATTTTTCGACAAATGTGTCCCTCTTGCTTTCCCTGTAAAGTCAAACAGGCCACCTTGGTTCTCTCATGAACCTATGAGGTTAAAAAATTTGAAATCTCTTTTGACTTTTCAAGATATATTGTTGTTAGAGCAATCATTATTGCTCTAAATGCAAATTGTTACAACGAGTATTTGAGTCGTTGTCGTTTGCAGTTCGCACAGGACCCTAAGCAGTTTTACAACTTTGTCAACCTGAAACGTAGATCCAGTAGATTCCCATCCTCTTTATTTTTCGGAGAAAATGAAGCAAGCACTGTTCAGGCCGCAGCCCATTTGTTTGCAGATTGTTTTCAATCTACCTACTCAACTAATATGTATAGTTCTTCCATACATCCTTACCCTTACCCTATGAATAATCTTAACACTCTTTTTGTCCTCACTATTAATAAAACTTCTTTACTTAGTGAGCTGAAATATTTTAAACCTGTTTTCTCTCCTGGCCCTGATGGATGTGTTCTAAGATTTTGTGCTGACTTAGTTCTTAACCCAATTTTTAAGCTGTTTGACTTGAGACTGTCTAACAGTTATTTTCCACCTATTTGGAAAAACTCTTTTTCCATTCCTCTTCACAAAAGTGGTTCTAACCATGATGTGAAGAAATATAGGTATATATCCAAATTATCTGTTTTACCTAAGATTTTTTGAAAAAAATTTCACGGCTCAGTTAACCTTTATGTGTAAATCGATAATTTCGCCCCATCAGCATGGGTTTGTAAAGGCAAGATCTACAGCTTCTAATCTTCTAGAATTTTCCTCTCACATTAATTTAGGATTTCGGAACAAAATGCAAACTGATGTGGTCTATACTGACTTCAGTAAAGCATTTGATTCCGTAAATCATAATCTCTTGATTCATAAGTTAAATTTAATCGGTTTTCAACAAACGCTTATTTTGTGGATATCCGATTATTTAACTAACAGGTCTCAACGAGTTCTTTTTAAATACTGTTTATCAAAGCCAATCATAGTAACTTCTGGTGTTCCTCAAGGCAGCCATCTTGGACCTTTGCTTTTTAACCTTTTTATTAACGATCTTCCTTCTGTGAGGAAGCTTTTTATGCTGGGGTACGCTCAGTCTCGCCCAGGGCCACTTTACAGAACATTTATAAAGTACTGAGACCTGAGACGGAGAATGTGTACCTGTTTTAGGGCGGGAAAAGTGATTTCCTAGGATTTAGCGGAAAGGAAATCGGACCATACCTAGGTGTATACCGAGTCCTTAACTAACTGACGGCAGCGGCTGGGCCGGCTGGTTAGTTGTTGGCGCCAAATGCGGGGAGTAATACAATGTTTCGGCTGGCATCTCGCATCTACTTTCGCTGCTCAGTTGACCTTGGAGCCTGGTTATGCACCTAGGCGTCCTGTTCTGTTCCAAAAGTTCCAATAGGTATGATGTGGTTAATCTCTACTGTCATATCTAGCGGAACTTTGGCACAGTCGTAGATGTCGGTTCTCCAGCCTCGCATATGTAGCACCCCCGCACTCTTGCTTCAGTGCTTATACTAATGCATAGTTTAAGTATAACTATCCATATTTCTTCTTATTTTATTTTATTATTTCTTTAAAAAATGTCACTGCCTACACCGTAGCCTGCTCTGTTCTTTGGTTTTTCTTATTCTTATTTCTACTAAGTTTCCCTGCCTACTCGTTGTTTCGCTCACCCCTATTTACGTCGTCGATCGGTCGTAGTCCAGCGGCGGTTCTTCTGCTGCAGCGGCGTTGTTATTGATTGCTTGCTTGCGTGGCGCTTCGTTCACTTGATGGCCCCTCGTTGGCGGTCTTGTTATTGTTTTTCGTTTTCTTCCCGCGCTGACACGAACGAGGATTTCCGACACTTAGACAAACCTTTCATTTTCGGTCTCATGTCTAAATGCAAACAAAAATTATTACCACGAATACCCAAGGTTGCTCAAGCAACTTAGCAACTTTGAAAATTATTTATTTATTTATTCTGTATTCCTTCTAGAGTAACTCGTAATTTTTTGCCACTTTCCTTGGACTTTACACCTAACAACAATTAACAATCCACTGATCTAATTGGGTTTTACTGGGTTTTCCCCAATCCCTTTGCAACAAATGTTGGATCGGTTTCTTTTTAGGCCATGGATTTTAAAAAAATTCATGGTCTATTGTGTTTGTCGGAACGGAAATGTGCATAACAGGCAGAAGGAGACATCTCCGACCCCATAAACTATATATATTCTGTATCAGTATCAGAAGCCGAGTCGTTTGAGCCATGTCTGTCTGTCCGTCTGTCTGTCTGTATGAACACCTGGATCTCAGAAACTATAAGAGCTAGAGTCATCAAATTTTGTGACAACATATGTATATATTGCAGTGTCTCAAAGTTTTTTAAAATTTGGACACGCCCCTTCCCGCCTAACTATTTAAAAACTACAATATTAGCTTAAAAACCAAAGTGAGATATGATACGAATTAAACTCACTTTGAACATATATTTGTATACTTAAGCAGACCTAATTTACGCAAGCATACCGAAGTTCAAATCTAGCGTCGGACACACAGCATTTTATTAAACTTTTTATTTGCATTGTATGGTAACAGAATTTTTTCACAATGCTGCTTTGCCGGTAGGCGAAGGAGTGAG
Organism: Zaprionus nigranus; assembly: GCA_018903425.1. Lineage (NCBI taxonomy): Eukaryota > Metazoa > Arthropoda > Insecta > Diptera > Drosophilidae > Zaprionus > Zaprionus nigranus. The sequence goes on along the minus strand of JAEIGD010000190.1, from coordinate 36,482 downwards.
GCAATGGCCGAGTGGTTAGAGTGGCGGACGGCTGCGAGAGAGTGCGTGTGTTCAACTCCCGGTTGAAGCGGGTGCGCGGACTTTTTTTTTTTTTGTTTATTTATTTTATTTTAATAAACTAAAAGAATAGTTACAGTCAAACAAATTAAATTATTTTATTTTGTCTGTTATGACTTTGCATGTTCAGTAAGATTCCAATCTTTTGCAATTAGAATGGTAGAAAATAACAGAGATCATAAGCCCTTGTAAAGTTATGAATGTGCGAGTGGGATGCCCATACATACATGTCTGCATATCCACATGTATGTATTGGAGTCCCACTTCAACATACATTATTGCACGATTGAATATGCATAAATATGTACAATTATTTTTGCAGTTGCTGTTGTGTACCGACGAAAGAAAACTAAGTTCTAATTACATATATTGCGTAACTAAAACTTAAAAATCGCCTACCGCCGCCGCCCCTTATTAATGTTTTTGAGTTTTTAATTTATTTAAAAAAAAAATAATGTAATACAAAAGAATTTCACATGTTGATCGCGGCAGCAATCGAACCTCGAACACACTCAATATCATTGGCCTTTGAGTCCGGGACATAATCCACTCAGCCACTAAACATCTATCGCAGCCGTCGAAAATGGCGAAACATTAGACAAAACCGCCAAAAAAATCAAAAAGAAGCACATGTAATGAAATTTGGTACGCGCTAGAAATGCATATGTTACATTGCACCTATTGCCTACGGTATACTTTGATAATCCATGGCCTTATACAGTCAGCTACTGACTGTAGCGTTTGTATTTTTATTATCCCAGTTTAAATTTTAAATTTTAAATTTTAATTTTTAAATTTAATTTTAATTTAAATAAAATAAAATATTAATAATTATTTTTTATCATATCATTACAATTTTAATTTTTAATTTTTATTGTTAAATATTTTCTCAGTCGACTGCCATTAGTCGACATTAAATAAATAAATAAATAAAACAGGGAAACTTTCAGATCCTATCGATGTTGCACTAGTCAAAGATGGAATCGACTATTTATTTTATTTAATTTGGACCCTGCCGGATCAAGGCACGCACGGCCGGCTGCCATTTTATTTACAATTATTATTATTTTTGTAGCATACAACATATGACGAGTGAGTAGATGTTATTTAGTTGACTGTACGTAAGCGCCTCCGGCTCATGTGTGTCGGCAATGGTATGGGTAAATGAAGCATAACCGTTTCAACTCAGGCTCAGTTGTAATACATAATAGAAAGGCATTAAAAAATCTCTAAGCGTTTTTAGAGAACGAAAACTTCATGAATTACAAAAGAAATTTATTGCTGTTGCTGGATTCGATGATTGCTATTTCGAGAGTGACGTTTTGTACATTTTTAGCGGTGGCCAGAGCTTCGCGACTTTGCCGTCGGCAATTGCCGATCGACTAGCACTGAAGAGAGCATGCTGAAACTAAATTACAATTCAATTTCGCTTAAGGCAGTGTATTTTCGACTTGACTCTTCTACAGGCACGTGAAAATAGCCGTTCTCTAAGTCCAATGATACAAACACTTTTGCGGCTTGCAGCTTTTCAAGTACATCCTCTATTATTGGTACAGGAAAACAATCCTTGAGCACCATGCTGTTTAATTGACGATAGTCAATTCAGATTCTGTATGTGGCAGCTTTTTTCTTCACAACGACGGTTCGGCTGGCGAAGCTTGATGTAGATGGTCGAACGATTCCTTCTTTCAACCACTCGTCGACTTGCTTCTTAACGGCTTCGCTTTCGACTGGAGGATGACGACTTGGTTGATGGCGAAAAGGTTTTAATTTTCTCATCCGGTACAACTCGTAGCTCAACAGGTGATTCAGTGATCGGCAATGTTGACTGATATTCCTCTATCAGATTCCGTATCATGGGTGCAAACTGCGGAGGAGCATTCACATTACTTGAATACTTATCTGATTTATGTCAGCTATTTCCGGGCAAGCTGACAACAACTTCTTTCAACAATGTTTCTTCATATGTTGAGGCGATCCACAATTGAAGCACCGAGCTGCATTCTTATTGTTGTGATTTCGCTGGCCGTCACTATCATGCTGTTTCTCTGTCGTGCTCTTATCAACCAGTTCAAAATTTTCGTACTCTTTGAGTTCATCATAGGTTGTACAAGCATGCATTATGGACTTATATTCATTTTTGATGCTCAATCCTTTAACAATATAACGTATTACGGACTTTGTTTCAACATTGCCCAGTGCGGCTATTTTTTTCATTTGCAAGACGTATTCATGAAAACTCTCTGTTTGCAGTTTCTTCCTATTTACCAATTTCTCATGTACTTCCGCACTGCCCATTATTTGTTTAAATTCTTTCAACAGCGCTGCTTTTAATTCATTATACGATCCTACCAACTTCGATTCGAAGAATAACTGTGCTGTTTTTGTCATCTTTGATCGTGCTTGAGCATATTTTTGCATCTCGTTTAATCCATACGCCTCAGCATTCAACTCGAAATTTGCAATCCAATTTTTGACCGGCACCGTCTCGCCTTCAAAATCTTCCACAACATTTCCAAAACTGAGACTTTTGGCGTATTTTGCGCCACCTCATCAGCTTGAATTTTCAGACTTAATAGTTGAATAATTTGGTGCAACTGGGCTTGATTATCCATCTCTTCTGTTTCTTCTTCTCGTGCTTGTCTACGTGTATTTATTTGTCGCGACGTTTTTGGTGTTTTATCTACCGTTGTCTCTTTCACACTCTTTCTGGCATTCGCTTTCGAGCGCGACGCACTTGGCATTTGTCTCGCCGTCTTTAACCGTTACTTTTCTTGCGGCGCCAACACATACACACAAACGAAATTTTAGTTTTTGACGCTATTTCACCACAACGCAAAAATTTTTGCACAGATAGTCTCACAGTTTTTATGAAAAGTTTGTTCAGCGGTTGAGCCCCCAAATGTAATATTTATTGAAATATTAGGTGATTAATTAATTAAGTGTTACAAATAATAATGATTAAACAGATTGATTCACGCAACACAAGCTCTACTTTCAACGACAGTCCGACTTGACCGATCGATGCTTCTTATCCGTGCTTCAACAACTTCTTAACGACTTCTCTGTGGCGACTTCTATACGACTTCCCTTCAACTCAACGACTGCTATCGCTGCTCGATTATAATTATTGTTGCATGCCTGATCTTATCGATAGGCGCCTGCAGCGTTGCCACCCGTGCCATCACGCTGCCATCACCTCTATTGTTTACATTCGGTCGTCCTGCTCATCATCGTCTGTCCCAGACGATAAGTCATCCTCGTTGTTCTCAGTATACTTCCGTAGTTTCATATTGTCAGCACTCGTATGCGTTTTGTTGGGACCTTCACCTTGGACTGCTTTTCGAACTTCATATCTGCCATTATGCTTTGCCTTTGTAACTTCATATGGTCCAAGAAAAGTGCTCGGTAACTTCTTTCCCGCAACGAACTGAGTACGCTTTACTGCCACCAGATCACCTTCCTTGTATATGACATCTCCTTTGCGTTTTTTATCGTAGTTTTTCTTATAAAGATCTTGAGCCTTTTGTATTTGCTCCTTAGCCGTCTGTAATATCTGCCTCTCTTTGTCGAATTCCTCAAGCATTTCATTCTCCAAAAGTTCCAATAATTTATCACTCGATTTATTTTTCATTTTTACTCCAAACATTATCTCGAAAGGTGATTTCTTTGTAGAGCAATTTATATGGGAATTAATAGCTTTTTGCACCTGCGAGGTGAACTTATACGACTTTGACGAATCTTCGGCCGATAACTTTGAGATAATTGACAAGATAGATCTTCTACTTTCTACTTGCCCGTTTCCTCTGGGCACACCAGATGTTGTTAAAACATGCTCTATTCCATTTGTTTTTGCGTAATCGTGAAATGCATCTGATGTAAAAGCAACTCCTCTGTCTGTTATTATTCTGGTCGGATTACCAAAGACTTTTGACCATTCTTCCATCTTTTTAAAAACTTCGTCAGCTCCAGTTGATGTTGTTGTAAAAATCCATACAAATTTAGAAAACCCATCAACAAGTGCGAAGATGTACTTATACTGTTTCAAAGACGAATCCATCGGTCCTAAGTGATCAGCATGCAAAGTGTGTAACGGCTTGTCACCTTCCTCAATACAGCATAAAAGTCCCTTCTGTTTACCCAGCTTCTTGTTGGAAATAATACACAGAATACATGTGCTGATACATTTTGTGACCTTGCTCTCTAAATGTGGAATCCAAAACTGCTGTTCTATAGAATGAATGGTCATCTGACTCGCAAAATGTCCAACGCTGTGAGCTTCACTTATTCCATTCCATTAATTTAGGTACAACAAGCAAATCATTTCCTTTGATAAGCTTGAACAAAATTCCTCCCTTTAGTTTGAAGTCGTTGTAGGGTCGATCTTCCAAAACCGTGCATATGGCCTGAATATATTCATCCTTTTGTTGGGCTACTTTTAATCGACAAGAAATCTCAGCTGATACGAAGAAGACATCGCTGGCATACCGGCTAAGACAATCCACATGATGCATTCTCTCACCCGCTCGATGCTCCGTCTTGAAGTCGAAGTCTGCCATGTATAAAATCCATTCTGCTACCTCCCGTGGAACGTCTCTCTTTCGTATGCTTTGTGTGAGAGCTATGTTGTCCGTAACCAGATTAAACGGAACGCCAAGCAAATAATGACGAAATTTTTTCATAGCCAGATAAGCAGCTTTTACCAAAATGTAGCTATTCCGTCCTGATTCACTTATATTCGTCTTTTTGCTCCAATAAAATATGGGGTGTAATTTATCTTCAAAATATTGTAGCAAAGTGGCACCAAAACCGTCCTTCGAAGCGTCTGTGTGCAACTCCGTCAATGCACCTCTACAATAAATCCTTAAAACGGGGCTGTCGCACAATTCACTCTTCAGATTTTCAATAGCTGCATATTCATTAGACTCCAACTTAAAAGTAGCATCCTTTTTTAAAAGATTGGTCAAAGGTCGTGCAATAATGGAATAGTCTTTCACAAACTTCCTGAACAATCCTGTTAAACCCAAAAAGATTGGATTGCTTTTACATTCTTAGGTACTGCAAACTGCTTCACGGCAACTGTTTTTTCTTTGCCAGGCCAAATCCTTCCATCTTGTACTGCGTGTCCCAAAAGTTGATTTTGTTTACAAGAAATTGACATTTCTTCCACTTTATACGCAAGCTGAACTTAGCCGACTCAGAAAGCACCAACTTGAGTTTCTCAATACATTCGTTGTTCGTCTGGCCATATATAATAATATCATCCATATAAATCTGTAGAACGTCCCGTGATACAAACTTCTGAAATATGTGGTTTATAAATCTTATAAATGCCGCAGGGGAATTGCAGAATCCGAACGGTGTCCTATTAAACTCATACACGCCTTCTTTTGTGATGAACGCAGTGTATTTTCGACTTGACTCTTCTACAGGCACGTGAAAATAGCCGTTCTCTAAGTCCAATGATACAAACACTTTTGCGGCTTTCAGCTTTTCAAGTACATCCTCTATTATTGGTACAGGAAAACAATCCTTGAGCACCATGCTGTTTAATTGACGATAGTCAATGCAGATTCTGTATGTGGCATCTTTTTTCTTCACAACGACGGTTCGGCTGGCGAAGCTTGATGTAGATGGTCGAACGATTCCTTCTTTCACTCGTCCACTTGCTTCTTAACGGCTTCGCATTCGACTGGAGGATGACGACTTGGTTGATGGCGAAAAGGTTTAATTTTCTCATCCGGTACAACTCGTAGCTCAACAGGTGATTCAGCGGTTATCCACTGTTGAGCGGGTGTGTTGTTGTCGTAAACCAGCACGACCGCCCCTTCCTCGAGATTGCCCTCGCCTTTGGCCCATTGCGTTCGCTGCTGGAGGCTGAGCAGGTAGTCCTTGGACCACTTGCGCCAAAAGTGCAGTTTGAACGCCGACAACTGCTGCCATTGCTTCAAATATCCGCGTCCTGGCTTCTTGCTGGTCTAGTCTGGATCGGATCCTATAAGCAGCGCCAACAAAGGCTGTCCAATAAGCAGGTGGCCTGGCGTCAGCACCTCTCCATCGCTGGGATCGCAACTGTCGACGACCAATGGTCTTTAGTTGAGCACCGCCTCGACGTCCACCAGATGCGTGCTCAATTCGTCCTGCGTCAGATTGGCGTTGCTCGATCCTCGCAGGAGCCTGTGCTTGGCAGACTTCACTGCGGCTTCTCACAGTCCTCCGAAGTGCGGGGCGTGGGGGGATGAATTTCCACTGCACTCCTCACTCCGCTGCGAAATCCATCAGCCTCACCTCGTTGTTGTGGAACGCCGTCTGCAGCTTCCTCAGCACGTTGCTCGCTCCAACAAAATTCGTCGCGTTGTCGCTGAATATTGTTTCCGGTAATCCGCGTCGCCCGATAAACCTTTTTAAAACATTCAAAAAGGTATCAGTTTAGAAATCGGTTACCAGCTCTAAATGTACCGCCTTTGAGGCAAACAAAAACGACAACATACATTTTTACAGATGGTCTACCCCTAATCCCGATATAAGCGCAATTACACCGGGCGCTTTTTATAATCGGAGAACCATTGACTGCACAAGTAGATCATGAGGCAACTCAGCAACCTACATCATTAGGACAGAGATTAAAATTGGTATCCAAACACAAACATATGTTTTGAGAGCAATGGTTAACGGATTATCTCCAGGAACTCCAGATAAGATAAAAATGGAAAAGGTCATACGCCTACGTAAAAGAAGGAATGCTAGTCTTAATAAGAGAGGACAATTCTCCAGTTCTACAATGGGCAATGGGACAAATAATCAAAGCGATTCCTGGAAAAGACGGCTACGTGAGAGTAGTAGAACTCAAGACTGCACGAGGCATCTTGAAAGGAGATATTCAACACATTGCTCCATTATTCCCAGAAGAAGAGCCGGATCACAAAGATCCACTGGAGGATGATGAACAACCCAAAGAAGAAGCAACACCCAAGCGAAGACATCTGACTACACCATCATTAACAACTACTTTATTAGTTATGATGTTATTATTACCAATTGCCTTGGCCCAATCTATCAACATTACGCATTATGGAGCAAAACCAGGAATATTCTTTGAAAAGATTGGCAATACGCAATTTACAACATCAGACTGGACCTTTGGCATATTACGATCTAAAACCGTATTGGCAATATATGAAAACCATCTCTATGGGAACGAAAATAATGGGAGAAAAGTGTTTTATACATGAACAAATGGAAGCGTGCAAAAGTATATCAACACTTTAAACACATCGAGGAAGATGTTCATTCAGAAAATTCGTTTGGTAAAAAAAATATTTTGTCAACCAGGCGAAAAAAAAATTTTGAAATTGTCAAACAGGCGTCAAATTTTTTGAAGTTGTCGACCAGGCGACATTGCAGGATAAGGCAGCAAAATTCAGCTGCAAAGCGATTAACAAATTTTAGTTTATAAGAACACGGTGTGAGTCAGAGGCACATTATTAAAACGTTCAATAAACACAAAAAATAAATATTCAATAATGGAATATTTGGAGATATTAAAGAAGCAGATGTATATCATGGAAATCGACACAGAATCTATATTGTCAACAGACGAAATAGATATTCAACACATGATTCGGGAGCAACGAGCCTTGCTCAACAGTCTTGAGCGCATCATGAACATGATGACAAAAGAAACTCAAGCTGGTTACAAGCCAATAATAGCACAATATTGGAATGATATTATCCATGTGCAAATTTATAAGAGGTTTGCAGACCCAGAAAATCTCGGTTACATACAAATTACGTTACGGCCGAGATTGCTGTGGTCAGCAACCAAGCAGCATGTAATGTAAATATATCACAAATCATGGAGCATTTATTACAGTCACAAACCGCACTTCCACTACCAAAGGTCTCCATTCCGAAATTTGATTGAGACTACCCAAAATGGCAACAATTCCATGATATGTTAAGGAAAATGATTCATGAAGCCACAACGATACCCATCATTCAAAAGATGTGGTATTTAAACAAAAATTTGATAAGTAAGTGTTGTGTAATCCTATTAAAGGCCCCACACGTTAAGCGCCAAAAATTTATGTGATAACCGGTGTAATGGTTTCGTGAACGGGAGGTTCACAAGTCGAATGTACTCAGCGATCGGAATCCTCTTGTTCCCTAAGCTCGTTCGGGGTGAGACGGGTTGTTGCTGATCCTCGACTCCAGTACATAAAATTTATTTAGGATTCCTCTGAAACTACTTAAGTGGAGCTAAATTCCAAAAAATTCATATTAAACAAAGACCAAAAGTACAAAAAAATATGAAGGCTTTTACAAAGAGACATCTAGTGAAGAGCGGCGTCTGAGGTGATGTTCGACGCTCGCAGTCTGTACCCTACCCAACCATGATACTCAGCTGAGTATCCCTAAAACAGAATTGTTTATCTAATCATTATACCATGTCTTCATAACACAATTCTTCGGCATATGGCATTCGTTACTATAAGCAAACAATTGTATTCCATGATCTGTAACTGAAACTGAACTTAAACTACCAGCAGAGGGCTAGGCTATTTATGTTTTATCAAAAGTGTACTTATTTTATTGTCTACTTTGGTAAGAACTGAAGCTATTAACATAAAATAATAACAAACTATATTTTTATTTAATTTATCCGTGTATAATTACCAATAGCAAGAATATTTGACCTAATGTTCTTAAGTTTTTGTAGGCTAGTGTAGTTAAGCCGAACATTGAACAACTGAAGCTAATAATATGAAATACTAACAAAATATATTTTTTTAGTCTACCAGTGTACAATTTTCAATCGCAGGAATATTTGATCTAATTTTTTAGGCTAGTATAGTTAAGCCAAACATTGAACCAGCGCGACAGCTGATCATGCTTGCGGGAGCTTTCGTTGATAATATGTATGTACGTGTATGTAGGCAAATGCAGTAAATGTATGTATTCTTGTTTGTTCTCAAACATTGATGTTAGTAATAGAAGAGATTTATAAATAATAATTTTTAATGAATGTTATTTGTAAATATATTGTAGGAAATGTCTTATTCATATATATATAAACCTATACCTCACAATATACACACATATATATAAATAATTATATATAATTATATACATTAGGTAGATAGAGATAATATACATATGCATAGAATTCGCGGTTGGCTGATCATGCTTGCGTGAGTTTTCGTTGATTATATGTATGTATATATGTAGGCATATGATATATGTATTTATTCTTGTTTGTTCGCAAACACTTTAGAATAATAATTTTTAATGAATGATATTGTAAATATATTGTAGGCAATGTCTTATTCATATATATATAAACCTATACCTCACAATATACACACATATATATAAATAATTATATATAATTATATACATTAGGTTGATACAGATAATATACATATGCATAGATAAAAGTGAATTTTAGTCGGTTTTTGGACAATTTTAGCAGAAAATTGTACGCTGCAGCAGATATGGCAGATGCGCTGCTATCATCAAGACAAGATAAAGAAAGAGCTGCATGCGTACCTAAATAAATAATGGCCCTTACTCACATGCATGCAGATACATGTTTTCACACCATCTGCATGCCATAAATATATGTTATCAACGTATGTAGTTTTAGGACATTTCCCTAGATAAGTAATAAATGTTTATTGTACTCATATTGTAGTAGGCTGGTAGAGGGTCACACTGTACATCGATACTTATATAACACGATGACTATGTTAAGCCTATGTATATCGATACGAATATAACTAATTACCTATGTTAAGCCTTTGTATATCGATACTTATATAAAACGATGAATATGTTAACCATTCTGTGTTAGCGTCTCGAATAAAGAAGAAGTACTGCAACGTGAGTGTACCAATTCGCCTTCCACAATATCATTATATTTAGACCTAAGCAAATATCTAGCTACTAAGACAAGAGCTATATAAACCCCTGCTAAGAACGAATAAAATCAGTACGAAAGAATTGTCTGCCGTATTCACTCTCCTAAGCCCAATTTGTTGATGTACTTATTGCGGCGAACATTTGCCACTAGTTCATGTACTTGAGGCAATTTAATTATACATTTGGTGACCCCCGACAAGGACTCCTTTTGAAGTTGTCAACCAGGCGACAAGGATTCTTTCTGAAGTTGTCAACCAGGCGACAAGGACCCTTTTGTTTAAAAAATTTTTTTGTCAACCAGGCGACAAAACTTTGAAATTGTCAACCAGGCGACAAATTTTTTGAACTTGTCAACAAGGAGACATTGCAGGATAAGGCAGCAAAATTCAGCTGCAAGGCGATTAACAAATTTTGGTTTATAAGAACACGGTGTGAGTCAGAGGCACATCATTAAAAATCACCTCTTAAAGTTCAATAAACACAAAAAAAAATTTCAACAATGGCATAGCAAATCTGCTTTCTCAGGAGCAGAACATTGGAAATCCAGAACATAATAAGGAATTACAAGAAGGATCCTGCCGAACGGAAAACCAACGCCAAATACTTCAGCGACAGGATTGAAGCGTTGGAAAATAATAAACAACAGTTCCAAGCAAATGAACAGAAAATTCAAGTAAATTTGCAAGGAGCAACTGTAGAACACGTATACTTCATGGACAAGTATTACGATGGCATACTACATATTGCTATTGAATATTTGGAGATATTCAACAAGCAGATGCATATCATGGAAATCGACACAGAATCTATATTGTCAACAGACGAAATAGATATTCAACCCATGATTCGGGAGCAACGAGCCTTGATCAACAGTCTTGAGCGCATCATGAACATGATGACATAAGAAACTCAAGCTGGTTACAAGCCAATAATAGCACAATATTGGAATGATATTAAAAATATCCACGTGCAAATTTATAAGAGGTTTGCAGATCCAGAAAATCTATTACCGTCACAGACCACACTTCCACCACCAAAGGTCTCCATTCCAAAATTTGATGGAGACTACCTAAAATGGCAACAATTTCATGACATGTTCAGGAAAATGATTCATGAAGCCACAACGATACCCATCATTCTTTTGAATGGTATTTAAAACATCATGTTACTGACGATGCAGATAGACTTATTCGTCACCTTTCCCTAACGGAAGTCAACTATAATACGGCATGGACTATGCTGAAAGATCGTTTAAATAACAAAAGAGAACTCAGTACTGTGTTGATTCAAAAATTACTAGATCAACCAACAACGACTAGTAACGATGACAACTCAATTAAAGGAATGCATGATAACATAAAGGAAACATTATCAGCACTCAATAACATTGGTATAGAGACAAACCAATGCGACCCACTTTTGCTTTGTATTTTGACGAAGAAGTTAGATCGCCAAAATCACGTTGAACAGTCTATACAAAACAGAAAACAAACACAGTCAATCAGTGAGGTCTTCGTTTTCATGGAGCAACGGTTGCTGACACTGGAAGCTATTAAGGCTGATAAATCAAAAGTTAAGCAAAATACATGTGCCTCAACAGGAGCTGAGCAAAACCTTGTATGCTATTTCTGTAAAAATACCCAATCATAGTATTTTTAAATGCAATGATTTCTTAAAAAGGACAGCATTAGAGCATTTAAATTGGGTACAGAAACAGAAACTCGGCGTAAAGTGTTTCAAACCAGAGCACACTGCACAGTTCTGCCCAAAAAGGATTGCTTCAAATGTAATAAAAAGCATAATACCTTATTACACTTAGAGGTAAAGGCAAAAAATACAACCGCTGCAATCTCAAGTGGAAAGCAGTCAAATTACATACTGCTAGCCACTGCCCGAATTATTATTAAGGGCAACAATGGGCAAGAAGCCGAATTTAGAGCACTCCTACTCTCAGGATCTCAAATAAATGCCATCTCAGAGCGAGTTATCAAAATATTAGGGCTAAAAACGACACACTCCACATTAAAAATCAATGGCATTGGAAGGAAACCCCCACACTTCCAATGCATGTTGGCATTGGAAGGAAAGCCCACACTTCCAATGCACGCATAAATGTAATGCTAAAATCAAGTTGTGGAGATTTTAGCGCTAGACTGGAAGCATTGGTATTGCCTAATATTGTCAATGACCAACCCACAAGGAACATTTGCGCTGAAAAGTGGAAGTTACCACAGAACATTATCGTGGCTGATCCATACTTTGGAAAACCAGGAAAGATTGATGTTCTTTTAGCGGCCGAGCACTACTTCGAAATCCTTAAGAAACGACAAGTGTCTCTAAAGGAGGATTACCCAAGCTGCAAAATACCAGACTTGGATAACCTTCAAACAAAATTACCCTGCTATTCACCGATAGACAAGGAATGTGAACGGCAATTCGACCAAAATCTTCAAGTGGCTAAGGACAACAGATTAATTGTTCGACTACCATATGTTGAAGAGGCATCAGCGTTGAGGGAGTCTCATGACATAGCGTTACGAAGATTTCAATCCCTGGAGAAACGTCTTCAAAGCGATCAAACACTAAAACATACACTCATATTATGAAGGAATTTGAAGTTCTCGGGTACATGAAGCAAGTTCCGGTCAAGTGTATACCAAAAAAGCACAACTTCATACCACATCATTGTGTTCTCACACCTGATACTTAGACTACTAAATTAAGAGTATTTGACGTATCAGCAGTAACCTCCTCTGGAAAATCATTAAATGATATTCTACACAAAGGACCAACAGTTCAGAGTACGCTATTCGATATAAAAAAAAATATTGATAAATATGGATAAACCCCGAGGATCAGCATCTGCAAATGATAATATGAAGAGCACACCCATCTGAAGAAATTAATTATTATCGTCTAAAAACAGTGACGTATGGCACTAAAGCAGCTCCATATTTGGCAACAAAATGTTAGCAACATTTGGCAACAAAGACAATTCGAGAATATGCATTAGAAGCGGAAACTCTAAAAAATTATTTTTACGTGGACGATTGTATCACAGGAGCAGACCCACTAGGATTATTCACGCCGGTTGTGATAAAGGTAAAAATCTTCATGCAAGAATTGACCAAACAAGAATTTCAGTATAATGAAGAACTACCTCAGCACCTGCAAAGAGAGTGGAAGCAATACAGAGAAGATTTAAAAACTCTCATCGATATTAAAATCGACCGTCATATCTTTAGCAAAAAAAACTCCTGTCCACAAGGAAATACACACATTTGTAGATGCATCCGAAATGCAGCAGTATACATGTAAGATGGTATACTTTGATGCAAGTTGGCAACCCCACCAATAGAGGACAGTTGGCATCCCTGCGAACCGATTAGTGTTGCCAGAAGAGAGTAGTGAAGGAGAGTCGTAGTCGGTCGTCTCGTTGAACATTTGTATGAAAGTGAACTCTTGATTATTGAGTTGAACAGTTTTGAAAAGACAAAGGATTTTCTTGTGTGAACAGTCGCAGTCAAATTGTGGTTTTACCGTTGCTGTACGTCGAAAATTCAAATACGAAAAGTGCGCACGCGTTAGAAGAAAGAATGAACAGTACAAGAAATGAGGATCAGTATATAGACGAAATGGAAGAAGAAACGATAATGGAACAAGAAAACGCGAAAAGAGACTTAGCGGCCGCGAATAATTATGACCTCAATGCAAAAATGCAGCAGCTTATGCAGTTGTTGTCACTCAAAGTTGAAGTGGATGAACAGCGTGAAAACCAAGTGAAAATTACAGCAAACCATTTTGAAAAAGTGGTTAATGATTTTGATGGTGTTTCAATACCAGTTGTCAAGTGGTTCAAAATTTTTGAACACAATGCCAAAGCCTATGTGCTAAATGAAAAACAAATACGTGCAAGCTAGAGGTAGAATGTGTGGCACCGCAAAACTCTTTTTAGAATCGCAATATATAAACAATTATAATGAGTTGAAACATAAATTAATTGATGAATTTCGATGCAGCTGGAACAGTGCTGATATTCATCAACCGCTGAATGATCGCAAAAAGAAAAAACGGAGTCTTTTCACGAGTACATGCTGAACATTAAAAAAGTTGCAAGTATGGGTGAAGTAGAAGAGACGGCAGTAATTCGCCACATTGTCAACGGATTGCAGATCAAAAGCGAATTCAAATTTGCCATGTATCGATGCAAAACGTATAAGCAGCTAAAAGAGGAATACGAAACATATGAGCTAGTTCACAGAAACGATAATTATCCGATAAACGATAATCTTCAAATGAACGAAAAAATTAAAAGAACGAGAACAACAATCAGCGGAATCAAAACAAAACCGACGCAGAAAAACCGAAAAAGAAAGAATACTGTTTCAATTGCGGTTCGTCAGAACATAAAAGGAAGGAATGCACATCAGCCACAAAATGCCGACAGCAGCTGCGCATAGAAGCAAAACATAATATTGAAGAGGCGCAGAAGAATTACAAGATGCACTACGACAAGAAGCGTCGTACGGAGCAGATCTACAATTTCGGCGACTTGGTCGCTATAAAGCGAACTCAATTTGATGCAGGCCGAAAGCTGGCTAGCGAATATCTAGGTCCATATGCTGTCATAAAGGTTAAGAGAAACGGTCGCTATGATGTGAAGAAGGCATCAATAAACACCGAGGGACCAAATATTACTGCAACAAACTGCGATAATATAAAGTTATGGAAATATATAGCCGAGAACGAGGATATTTTATCATCCGGGACGGATGAGGAAGATCAGGAGGGCCGAATGTAAGATGGTATACTTTGATGCAAGTTGGCAACCCCAACAATAGAGGACAGTTAGCATCCCTGCAAACCGAAGAGTGTTGCCAGAAGAGAGTAGCGAAAGAGAGTCGTAGTCGGTCGTCTCGCGCATAAAGTTGACAGTTGAACACACCGCTTTTAAGTTGTAAAGTTGCCAAACATTAAGTTGTAAAGAACACTGAAGTTTTAACGCTATTATTTTGTAATTAATTAATCTAACTGAATTGACTTGAACCATTATAATAAACTTACTCTAATAATAACCTTACATACATTCGATCCATTTATAAAGATAAACGAGTAAGCGTTCAGTTGTTATGCGGTAAATCTCGACTAGCACCGTTAAATGCTATTACACTTCCGCGATTGGAATTAAAGGTTGCAGTACTAGGAACTGAGATAACTGGTAAAATAATGGAACAACTATCATTGGAAAATACAGCTACATTTTATTTGGCCGATTCAGAAATAGTATTATCCTCGTTCTACAACCAAAAAACTATTAAGGACAAATTTGTAACCACCAGAATACCTACAATACAGGAGTTATCTATCCAAAAAGAATGGAGACATGTTTCAAACATTTACTGCATCAAGAGGATTGACCGCATCTAAAGTTAAGGATCACAGTTTATGGTTCTACTGTCCATTATTTCAACATGGAGCACCTTCAACTTGTCCAATACCCTTTTTGTTATTAACACCTGAAACAACAAAGATATCACCAGAAGCTATATTGACTGCAACTAGTGCTTAAAAGCTGATCTATTCAAACGATCATGGACACTCATATAATAAGTTATTTAGAATAGTAACATATATGATGCGTTTGCAAAACAGGCAGGAACCTAGTGAACCAACCTTACGACTGGAGGAATTGAACGCAGCACAAAAAATATCCGGAACATTCAACAAAACGGATTCGAAAAAGAGTTTAAGTAACTCAGTAGAAATCGGGAAGTGGACAGACACAGCAATTTAAATGCGTTAGCACCATTCTTGGATAAAGACAATATTATAAGAGTTGGAGGTAGATTGGAAACTGCTGATATTGCATTTGATGCAAAACATCCCATGCTGCTTCCTTACAACGACCCAGTTCCAAGACTGATAATTGAACAGTGTCCTAAGGATAACATGCACTGCGGACGCAAAGCCTTGTTAGCAGCAACTCTTCAAAAATATTGGACAATCAAAGGAAAAACAATGGCCAGGAACATTGTTCAGAAATGTGTTAGATGCACAAGAGCCAAACCGAAACTGATTCAACAGATTATGGGAGATTGCCACTATTAAGAGTCACGCAAGCAAGACCATTTCTTAATGCTGGAACTTATTATTGTGGACCATTTAAGGTTTACTACAAAATTCGAGGAAAACGACCGCATATGGCATATATTGCTATATTGTGTTGCTGCAAAGGCAGTGCATCTGGAGCTCGTCAGCGACTTTACAACAGATGCATTCTTGGCTGATTTACGGTGATTCATTAGTCGATGGGGGAAGTGTCAGACCCTACATTGTGACAATGCAACAAACTTCGTTGGAGTCAGAAATAAACTTCAAGAACTGGAAGAAGTAATATATTCTGCAATAGCTAAGACAACCATAATTGAAAACTGCAATGCAAAGGGAGTGAATTTCAAACTTATCCCTCCCAGAGCACCTCATTTCGGCGGATTATGGGAAGCAGCAGTAAAATCTGCAAAACATCTGCTATTTAAAAATGTTTCTACTGCTGATCTCACATACGAAGAATTGGAGAAAGAAGTAATCGAGATATGGCAATATCTCGACCACTTGTGCCGATGTCAAATGACCCAAACGATATAAGCGCAATTACACCAGGCGCTGTTTTTAATCGGAGAACCATTGACTGCACAAGTAGATCATGAGCCAACTCAGCAACCTACATCATTAGGACAGAGATGGAAATTAGTATCCAAACTTAAACATATGTTTTGGGCACAATGGTCAAAGGATTATCTTCAGGAACTCCAGCAAAGACAAAAATGGAAATGGTCATACGCCAACGTAAAAGAAGGAATGCTAGTATTAATAAGAGAGGACAATACTCCAGTTCTACAATGGCCAATGGTACGAATAATCAAAGCGATTCCTGGAAAAGACGGCTACGTGAGAGTAGTAGAACTCAAGACTGCACGAGGCATCTTCAAAAGGGATATTCAACACATTGCTCCACTATTCGCAGAAGAGCCGGATCACAAACATCCACTGGAGTATGATGAACAATCCAAAGAAGAAGAAAGACCCAAGCGAAGACATCTGACTACACCATCATTAACAACTAGTTTATTAGTTATGATGTTATTATTACCAATTGCCTTGGCCCAATCTATGGAGCAAAACCAGGGATATTCTTTGAAAAGATTGGCACTACTCAATTTACATCACAACAACACTTTAAGCACATCGAGGAAGATCTTCAGGCAGAAAAATCTCGAGCACGACGAGCACCGTTGGACATCATTGGAAATATAGCAAGTAGCTTATTTGGAGTCTTAGATTCGGAATACTCACTTGAAATGTCAAACATCATCATGAAGGTAAATAACAACGAATATCACTTATTGAAACTTCTCGAGAATCAAACCACATTAATCGACTCAACAATAAATGTGATACGGCGAGACGAGATTTCCAATTCCAAAGGGTTACTAGCATTGAAGCTTTTATGGCAGATTCAAAAAAGAGAAATGAATCACTTCGTCATTTCAATTGTACGCTACCCTTACGACTCAATTGACGCTCATCGCTATAAATCTTCAGAGAATGCAGAGCGAGATCATTACTGTGTTAACGGATATTCGTCATAACACAATAAGTCCGACATTAATATCACCACGACAGTTAAAGCAATATGTTACCAACCAACTCAGACAATGTGCTCATACTCTGCAAGATGATGAAGGCTGAAGGAACTATAGTGAACGATCATGTAATTATTAAGATTACACTTCCGTTAGTATCCACACAAGTACTGGATATATTTAAGCTCATTACGATCCCATCAATAACCAATAAAGGATTAATCAATTTGAGATTAATTTTCCATTTATTGCCGTCAACAACCACAGAGACGCCTTTGTAAAACTGACAGAAATGGATTTCAAAATCTGCTACGCAGGAGATGTTGATGATTTCGTGTGACATAATAAGCAAATAATGTTGTCAACTGAAACTAGTTGTGAAATGCAATTATTTCACAACTAAACAGACTCTTCCTGTCATTTAACACATTTAAACAAACCTTTAATATTATAAGGATGCTTTCTCAGGCTGGGGTACATATCTCAGTCTCGCCAGGGTCTTTACAGAAAATTTATATAAAACAAGGCTATTATGACCATAACAAGAGAAAAGCTACTGGAGGGTCATACCCTACTGAGATATTACAGGGTATCAGAGGACACACATGGTACACGTCACGCACATGTACTCGCTGGCCACGTGGATTTCCACGTGGGTTCTACTACCACGTGGTTCGTTTGAGACCTGCGTGCGCGTGTCGCGTGTCACGCGTGCCTGGCTAACTATCGTGAGGAACGCACGTGACCGCGGGTGCTTTCGCTTGCACTCCCCGTAGTTCGTTGGTGTATTCCACCATTCGCAACCAGGTAAAATGCACGCTCACGTACCATACTGGTCAGCTATCGCTCACTCACGACGCCTCTCACGGTCGGTCGTTGGTCGCGCAGCACGCCTGTGACTACAGGTGTTCTCGCATGTACTCCCACAAGTCGTTCGATGGTGTACTGCACCACGCCGCAACTCGTTAAAGTCCCGCTCACACACCCACTTGCCAACTGGCGCCTCACTCACGACTCACGATCCGCCGAGGGTCGTGCAGAAATGCCCGTGGCCGCAGGTACTTTCGCCTGTACTTCCACAAGTCGCTCTGCGCTGTATTCCACCATGCCGCAACTTGTTAAAGCACACGCTCATGCACTCGCTTGCCAACTGACGTTTCACTCACGACCACAAATCACGAGTAGCCGTTGGCCATGCGGAACGCCCGTGACCGCAGGTGTCTTCGCCCGTACTCCCACAAGTCGCTCGATGGTGTATTGCACCACGCCGCAACTTGTTAGAGCACACGCTCACGCACCCACTCGTCACTAACGTTCACTCACGACACGGACTGGGCGTGTGTACGCTCAGAGTCGCCTACTGGTCAGCGGAGCAGCTTGCAATTCGCTGCTACGCACATGTCGCCGCTGCTGCGTACATGTCGTCGCTGCTTGCCCGGCGCCGCTGCTTGCCTGTCGCCGCTGCCTTCGGCCGATCGTGCGTCGCCGTTTGTCTGGGGCCGTTGCCCAAAATTTGGTCGCGGTGCCGTTGCATGTGCCGTTGTCTATGCACGAGTTTTCGCTGTTTGGGTACCGAGGCACCGTTATGTGTGCAAGTGTTCGAGGTCTGGGTACCGAGGTACCGTAACTTGTAACTTGTGCACTGGGCATGGTCGAATGTCTGGCGTTTTGTTATGTTGCGTACCCTGATTTCTTGTTCCTGCCTATGCCCCTGTCTTTGCCTTTGCTTCTCTTTCTACTCATGAAACTGCTACCGGGTATATTGGGCTTAGAGATAACTTACAATTTATTTAATAATAATAATAATATAAATTAACAAAATGAGGCGTCGCTTCAATGCGGCGTCACACACCCCCCTTACTTCACCGGTGGATAAGGTGGACGCGGGCCTAATACTTGGCTCCCTCGTGGATTTTTTTTAAATTATTTCCGCTCGCGGACGATCACGGCTCCGTGTTTATTGATCCGGGCCCGGTACTTGGCCCCATCTCCCTCGACGAGCAAACATGCCACCTTGCGGGGGTGCCTCTCGAGGTGGCCTTGCACCTTTTCAATTGCCCGCCGTGGCAACCAATGGTCGAAGGTGGGCACTCTCCAGTCCCGTGGTGCGGGGGCCCATTGTTCGGGGTGTCGGCGGCCTTCGACGGCCGGTGTAGCTAACGCTACCGGGTCGGGCATAGGCGCGTCTGGTTCCGTCCGCACCATCGCCAGCAGTGCCTCCCCCAACTCGAGGCGGTGGTCGACCACCGGACGGCAAGGTGGCCGCGGGAATTCGTCATCATCGTCTGAACCCTCCTCGGAGGATGAGGGGAACGGCCCGGCCCGCACCTTCATGTACACACTCCGCCCTTTTAGAATGCTCTTCAGGGGGAGGTGTAATGATGCGCCAGGTTCGCGCATTTGGGAAGACCGGGTCGTCTTCCTGGCTCGTGGTCGGTGCTGCTCCTCCCTGGGTCGGTGGGGGTCGGTCTGGGGAGATCACTGCTTGCGATGGCATGGGCGGAAGTCCCTCGCTGTCGCACTCGCTTATGGGGCTATAATGTCCCGTCTCTTCTGGATATGCCGCGGGTTCTTGGCTCGTTGGGGGTGCCGGCCAGGCAGTGGTCGACAAAACGGTGGATGCTTATTAGGTCCTCCACTTCTGGGACCCATTCCGGTGTCTCCTCGGGTTCGGCTATGGCGGTGGCGACAGGTGTGGCTTCCTGGGGAACTAGGGGAGGCATGTCTCCAAAACCCCACTCGTCGTTCATGAGATCGAGGATCCCGTCCCCCGCTGATCGCTGGACCTGCATTTGCCATTCGCGATCTGGCTCGGGTCTATAAAAATAAATAGCTTAGAGTCATAGTTGTGTTGTCTATCTTCTATTGGGCCCTACTGGTGCGAAAAATCAAATATTGTACTCCTAGTTTCGAGCTTAAACGTAACGTGAGGCTTTGTAAAGTAAGGAGAAGAAATACAAATATCGCCTGTAAAAGTGTTGAGTTAAACTCTGCTAATAATTTAAGGGAAAATACATTATGGTCACAAAACATAGAAGTTTTAGTGGCAGCCTGCCCCGCCTGGTACCTGTTGACCTTCGTCGGTCGATGCCTCTCCATGAAACAAGAATTCATGGAGTTCTTTCTTCCCCTACGTTACTTCTACAGGCTCGAAGAAGAGATCAGGACCCGGTCGATGCCTCTCCATGAAATGCCTTCAGGTCGGCCAATCCCGCACTGCGTCTCTTCTTGGATTTGACATCTTGGAGGCGCAGATGTAACTTGGCGGCGAAGCCATCGGCTGCTTTCGACAAATGATGTTGTCTCAACAGTACGAAGTCGCCGATGGTCGGCTTCCACTCTCGGCGACGTAGATTGTAATGTTTACCTTGGTCCGCGCTCGCTTGCTTCGCATTCTCGACGACGATTTTGAACACGTCCTGCAGATGTTGCTCCTTCTTCTCGGGCAACCGTGATTCCGCCCCTTATGACAGGAGTCACCTCTTCGTACAGGGCTCCTGGGAAACGAGGCTCGCGCCCTTGTACGAGATATGCTGGGCTAAATCCGGTAGTGTCCGAGGCGCTGGTGTTGATCGCCAGGCTGATTTCGGGGAGGCGTTCATTCCACGTTCGCTGCTGGTCGTCCAGGTACTGTGCCACCATGGTCTTCACGGTCCTGTTTACCCTCTCCGTGGGGTTTTGTTGCGGGGTGTACGGCGCGGTGTGTTGCAAAGTCATGCCCAGCTGTTTGCAGAACGTGGCGAAGGCTCGGCTCGTGAACTGCGTTCCGTTGTCGCAGACTAACATCTTCGGCACTCCAAACCTGGCCAGGATCCGTTCACTGAACGAGCGCATCAGGTGTATTGCCGTCGCTTTACGCAAGGGCACCAGCTCCACCCATTTGGAAAAGGTGTCGAAGAATACCAGTAGCATTATATTCCCGTGGGTATTCTGGCAGGTCTCGCACTTCCGTACGTAACGTGCTACGTCCCGGAATAGGCCTGGCCAGAAGTAACGCTGACGAATCCGGTTTAGGGTTTTCCGTACCTCCTGATATGCGGCTGCGGTGCGTCCTACTACGATGATATCGTCGAGGTACGCAAACGCGTGAGTTACCTCTCGGGAGCTTGAGGGTATTAGTCAAGGGTGAAGGCGAAAATCACTTCTACAGCTGCTATGCTCCACCTAGCGATAGCCCGGAGCAATTCGAGGACATGCTCGGAAAGCTTGTTGACCACGCAAGTGGGTGCAGACCAGCAGTCGTAGGAGGTGACCTGGGCCACAGAATGGGGCAGTCGTACCTCTAATCCAAGAGGACGCACAGTAATCAAGCCGACGTTTAATAACGACAGAGGTTCGTCGTTCATCGATGTCACATTTATTGGCAGTAGCTTAGTGGCCAACGCGAAATGGATGGTGCATGAGGACATAACTTTGAGCGACCATAACCTGATCTCGTTCAGCGTACGAACGACGAGGCCGATGCCCTGGATGAGGATATGCTGGAATACCAGATCGGCATTATGGAGACCCCAAATGGTCACGCGGAGTCCATGGTGACAGAACTCATGGACATGCTCATGGACATGCGACGCAGTGATGCCGAGGAGAACGAATGCGAAACGCAGGCCCCCGTCCACTGGTGGAGTGCCACTTTACAACAGCTCCGAAAGGAATGCCTAAGGGCAAGGAGGCAAGCGCAGCGTGCCAGAAGACAACCGCGCCACGCCCAATGCATGGAGATATATGGAGAGCTAAGCGATCGGAGTTCAAGAACGGCATATCCGCAGCAAAAGCCAATGCATTTAAGGACCTGCTTGCAAGCGTTGACGACGACCCCCGGGGTATCGCTTACAAAGTCGTTACGAAAAAACTCAACCCTACTGGTGGAGGAACCCCCAGGGATCCAGCCGCCCTGGCCAGCATCGTGTCGGAACTAGTCAAGACACGCTATGGCAACCCGCTCTTGAACCCCCCGCATCCTGCTTTCCGAGTATCACATCATGTGAAGTCACCGAAGCAGCAGAAAAGGATTAAGACGAACAAAGCTCCTGACATTGATGGTATCGCGGGTGTAATTGTCAAAGCAGCTGCCACTGCAAGACCTGAAGTATTCAGGGACACATTTCAACAGTGTCTACTGGACGGAGTCTTCCCCAAACGTTGGAAAAAAGATGAAGCTCGTCCTTTTGCCGAAAGGAAAGGGACATGCAACTGCAGCAGGCAGCTACCGACCTTTATGTCTGCTCGACATTGTGGGCAAACTCTTTGAGTGCATTCTGTACGCACGAGTTACCTCTCGGGAGCTTGAGGGTATTAGTCAAGGGTGAAGGCTCGAAAGAAAACACGTCTGGTCAGTTCGGCTTTTCAGAGTCAAGAGTCTGGTTACATTTTTAATTAAGTTTAAAAGTTCACAGGTACATGTTGCAGCTCGGCAGCTACATGTTGCAGTTTGGTGTAGCGGTAAATACGATGTGGCTGCGGCCGGGCTGCACGGTATTTTGACCGGACGTATCCGGTTCGTGGCGGTATTGAGAGCCAATATTGATGCGACACCTTTATGTGTTGTTGTAGCAGCTGGGTCGTACGGTACTTTGTACAGACAAAAATTGAGAGCCAATGTTGTTGTTCTTGGCGTAGTGACACCTTTATGTGTTGTTGCAGCAGCTGGGTTGTACGGTATTTTGTACAGCCAAAAATTGAGAGCCAATGTAGTTGTTTTTGGCACTCAACAGTACCAATTCGACATACAATATCGGAAAGGGAAATATAATGTCGTCGCGGATGCGCTGTCGCGACAACCATTGGAGACCCTGTGCCAAATGAAGGAAGAAACGCCCACCTGCACCTGGCTGCAACGTCGGCGTCAACAAGTCGAGAAAGAGCCCGAGAAATATCCGGATTACGCCATACAAGATGGGGAGCTGTACCGACACTTGGGACTAAAACCGTTTTTAGGACATGTCATCAGCGAGGAGGGGATCCATACAGACCCAGAAAAGGTCGCCGCGGTCCAGAAACTACAACCCCCAACCTGCGTAAAGGAGCTGCGCCTCGGAATCGCCTCATGGTACCGCCGATTTGTGCCTAACTTCGCCACGGTCGTACAGCCGATGTCCCAATTGCTATGAAAAGGTCGCCGCTGGGAATGGGACCAAGAGCAGCAGAAAGCGTTTGACACGCTCAAACAACGCTTAACAGAAGCACCCGTTCTAGCGTGCCCCGACTTCAGCCAGAAATTTGCGCTACAAACAGACGCAAGAGTTACCTCTCGTGAGCTTGAGGGTATTAGTCAAGGGTGAAGGCTCGAAAGGAAACACGTCTGGTCTGTTTGGCTTTTCAGAGTCAAGAGACTGGTTACATTTTTAATTACTAAGTTTACAGAGACAAATCATACATCACAGGTACATGTTGCAGCTCGGCAGCTACATGTTGCAGTTTGGTGTAGCGGTAAATACGATGTGGCAGCGGCCGGGCTGCACGGTATTTTGACCGGACATATCCGGTTTGTGGCGGTATTGAGAGCCAAAGTTGTTTCTACACCTTTATGTGTTGTTGCAGCAGCTGGGTTGTACGGTATTTTGTACAGACAAAAATTGAGAGCCAATGTTGTTGTTCTTGGCGTAGCGACACCTTTATGTGTTGTTGCAGCAGCTGGGTTGTACGGTATTTTGTACAGCCAAAAATTGAGAGCCAATGTAGTTGTTTTTGGCGTAGCGGAGTTTTTGCGGCGGCAAGAACTTTCTCGAAGGCTGTGGTGGGTATGTACCATATGATTTATGATAGGGTCAGGGTATAAAGGGTAACTCCTCCCCCCCAGTTCGAAGCGACGGCCATAGCGAGGATATTGCTGGAGCGACGATAGTAGAATGTTGCTGGGTTATCCAATAGGGGTGATTTGTAAGCTGTTTCGATGGCTTCTATGTGCAGTCTCTCCAGGTTCTGTTCAACTCGTCTTACGCCACATGAGGTGTTTCTTGTTAGGATATTGCTGAAACGACGATAGTAGAATGTTGCCAAGTTGGATCATCCAATAGCAGGTGATTTGTAAGCTGTTTCGGTGGCTTCTATATTCAGTCTCTCCAGATTCTGTTCAAGTCGTCTTACGCCATATGAGGTGTTTCTTGTCAGGGTATTTTTTAATCGCCGAAGAATCAGCTGTGTATTTTTAGTGTTTTTACATTACAGTCTTATTGATATTATTAGAAACGGTTTACTTGGGGAATACAAATTTTGAACATAGTTTAGTATGATTAATATTGATTTGGAGGGAAATATATATTCTGTTAACGGGTGTGTCGATTAACTGTGTTTCATTATGATTTTCCTGATTTTAGATTTATGTATGTAACTTATATACAAAATTCTAGTGTATTAGGCTTTACCCTATTTTTGTTTAATCTTTCTGTTCTTTCTTTAGCGTCATTTGTGAGCTTATTTTTTATTTTTGGATAAAGTTTTTCGTGTTCATTATTGAATTCTATATTTTGATTAAAAATGTGAGTTCTACCAATATAGAGTTCGTAAGGGGTGTGTTTTGTTGCGGAATGTCAATATTTCGTCGTGTTCTTTAGGTACATTTTGTTGTTTGCGAGTGTCGAGTATTATCCTGTAAATTTCAGTAAGGGTGGAATGTAACCGTTCAACAGGTGAATTACTTGATGACATTTGGAATGAATTTACATGAAGTACAATGTTGAATTGTAATTTCCTGAATATGTCGCTTGAAAATTCTGTTCCTTTGTCAGATATTATTTTCTTCGGTATCCCAAATAGGCTGATAAAATCTTTTAGTGATTTAATTACGTTTATGCAAGTTCTGTTTAAAATGGGGTATGCGGATGCAAATTTAGAAAACTTAACGGCTGTAGTTGTTATTATTAGTGTATATATCAATATGAACTATATCTTAGGGATTTGAAGGAATTTCGGGCATTATAAATGCGATTTTTTGAGGTTGTCTGTCATACTTAAGTTTTAAACAAGATTCGCATTTTTTTTTATTAACTGGGCTATTTTGTTTTTCATATGAGGGGAAAAATATGCTCTTTTGATGTGTAGTAATGTTTCATCGATGCCCCTATGGTTATTGTTAAGGTGATAGTGAAGAATCATCTTGTTTTGATCAGTATTGTTGCTTATTTCTGGGAGAAATGACAAGCATCTTATCAATTTGAACTTGGAACTGTGGGAAAAATAGATGGCAAAAGCTCTTTCTATTATATTAAAAATAGGCCGGCGAAAATCCTCTGACTGAACCCTCTACGAGGGTGCCGGCTGGGCAATGGGCTGTGTATTGACTCAAACTACAGAATCAGACACTGTCCTGTTGCTCGGACCAATGCATGGCCCAGCTGAGACGAAGACGTAACATCATGCGGACCATAAAAGTCTGGTGCTGTTATGTCCGAAGCCATGGTCAGAGGTGCCTGGCAGATAGGCTTAAAATGCTATCGGGTGGATCCCAAGAATAAAATCAACCAACATGAAGCAAGATGGAGTCTTCGAAGGATGCAACTCGGGCTGGGATGTCAGCCCAAAAGTCGGTGGAAGGCGTGACTGCTACCACCGGCGGGCACGGGGCGGTGAACACCCCTCTGCGTGTCGCCAGCGGTCACACCTCTGTACTGGTGGGAGCAGGCCAGGACAGTTGTACAACAACTGCCACTACGTCCAAAAAACGCCAAGATGTGGCGCGGTACCAGAGTCCACGCAGACTCGGACAGCGACCCTCAAGGCAACGAAATAAGTGCTGAGGTGGAAGAAAGCCTCTTGCGCTCCCCAGTCAAGGGTTCCAGCTCCCCTAGTAGGGTAGGGCCCAAAAAAGACGAAGGAGGGCCTGAGAGCTAAAGCCCAGTACAAAGCGGCCCTCAAAATCAAAACACGGCTCGCTGGCAGCAAGGAACTCACCCCAGAGGAGAGGAAAAAAGCTGGAGTGGGCCGAAGAGCGGATTGAAGAGGGCCGTAAACACTTTGAGGGCAAAATGGCGATGAAGGCCACTTCGAGCAATTATGCCAACAAAGTCGAGGAGCTGCTGCTCACAAAAAAGGCAGAGGTCCGAAGACCACGACAAGGCGGATGTGCCCGTGAGCAAACGGCCGCGCCAGAAAACGGACAAGACTCCCAAAAAACCACCGCCGAAAAGGGAGACGGGAAGCGATGTGGCGCGTCGGCACCTACTCGTCGCGCTCATTGATTGCAGTCACCCCCAAGGCAAAATAACGCCCGATAAATGGAAGATGGTAGAGCTGAAGCTGCTGGACGCCCTATTCAGACGAATGGAGGAGCCGGGGTCTCAGCCTACCACCTTCGATGGAGCGGGATGGCTTAGGGGTCAAAATACTGAGCTGCAAGGATGACCTCACCCTGAAGTGGGTCACCGATACTGTGGCCAAGATGGACGTCCTCTGGGAGGGTGCTAAGCTGGAGGTAGTTGATAGAACATGTATTCCATCAATACCAAAAGCGAAGGTACTCTTCCCGAGGGTTGTGCCAAAGGAGCAGGCGCTCAAACTGCTCAGATGGCAGAATCCGGAAGTGCCTACCACGGACTGGACGGTACTACATGTTGGCAAGCCGGAAGGCAACGGCCAACAAATGGTCCTCCTGATCAATAAGGAGGCCGAGGATCTGCTGTACCCGAGGTTCGGGAAGATGGCGTGGGGAGTAGGCAACGTCTACCTACGACTCAAGAAGCGCGACCCGAACGACACTAATGCCAACACGCTGGAGGTCGGCGAGGTCGAAAAAGACCTCGAGGCACTGACAGACGCGGCCAATAGCCTCGATATAGAGGACGAAGCGGAGGAGGATGGTGACCTGACAATCATAGCCAACCCATCCAAGCTGAAGGAGTCCGAAAACAGCCATGAAGCTAAGGATCCTTCAGCTGAATCTGCATAAGAGCAAGTTGGCGTCGGCGGAGGTCCTCCTGACCCTGGAGGAGGAGTCCGTCGACGTGGCCCTAGTCCAGGAGCCCTGGATTGCGTCGGGCAATAAGATCGCCGGGCTAGGGTCGACCAACTACTCCATCTTCTATTCAACCACCGTAAGTAAAGCTAGAACTGCAATTCTGGTAAGAAAAGGCATCTATGCTTACCTTATGACTAATTACAGCACTGACGACATCACGGTGATAGCGCTAGAAGGATGCAGGGACGAGCCATTTCTGATGGCGTCCTGCTATCTAGCGCACGACAGGGAATCGCCGACAGAAGAGACGGAGCGTCTGATCCAGGAGGTGAGCCAGAAGAGGCAACCCCTAGTGGTAGGCGCCGACGCCAACGCGCATCACACCCTATGGGGATGCAAAGATGTCAACAATAGAGGTGAGTCACTTTTAGACTTTATCCTAAAGCATAATATTAAGATCGCTAATAGAGGAGAGGAACCCACCTACGTAGGTCCCACCTCATCTAGTGTTGTAGATCTAACACTTGCGTCTGGTACAAATACCGAAGTCACGGAATGGAGGGTCCTAAGCAAACCCTCCTTCTCTGACCATAGGTATATCCAGTTCGAAGTCAAATTTGAGTGCACAGTGACAAAAAGTCTTTACAAAAATCCCAGGAACACCAACTGGGATATGTTTAAGACCAAAGTGGCAAGGACACTCCCATCTCCAACACCTATCTCAACAACGGTGGATATTGAGAAGTCCGTGAAGACTCTCTGTCACCACCTAACCTCAGCGTTTAACGCTACGTGCAAGACTTCAATAACAAGGAGGAAACAAAGACCACCCTGGTGGAACCCAGAATTGAAGGCACAACGCACGGACCTACAAGAACTCTTCAAACTTGCCAAACAAGCAAACGAAGATATTGTATGGGACGAATATAGGCCAAGGCTCCGTGACTTCAAGAAAAAGGTCCAGACAGCCAAGAGGAACTCATGGAGATCCTTCTGCTCTGGTATCGAGAAGATCACGGAAACCGCCAGACTTAGGAAGCTTCTGTCAAGCCAACCGGCAATTCAGAGCCAACTAAGAACTAGCGATGGCCGATGGACGAATAACAGCGGGGAAGCGACTAATGCCCTTCTAAGCGAGCACTTCCCCGGATGCACAGATGTACTAGATGCACAACAACTAGTGCACACGAACCCAGTGTATGACATACCTGGGCATATTATCACACAAAACAAAATCCAGTGGGCCATAGAATCCTTCGAGAGCTACAAATCCCCTGGCCTAGATGGCATAATACCAGCCATGCTGCAGAAGACCAAAGAGAAAGTCACTCCATGGCTGGAAACAATATTCAAAGCATGTCTAAGACTGGCATATGTACCTGTACCCTGGAGGACGGCACGTGTTGTATTCCTTCCAAAAGCAGGAAAATGCAGTCACATGCAACCGAACTACAGACCGATAAGTCTCACCTCTTTCCTGCTCAAAACCCTGGAGAAAATTCTGGATCTACATATAAGAGGAGGCATGAACCGACTCGTAGAATCCAACCAACACGCCTACACAAAAGGGAAATCGGTGGAAACAGCGCTACACTCTCTAGTAGCCACCATCGAAAAAAGCCCTACACCACAAGGAATTTGCCTTAGGAGCGTTCCTGGACATCTCAGGTGCATTCAACAATGTGTCTACGGAAGCGATCATGCGGAGCCTGAGAGCTGCAGAAACCCATGAGGCTGTAAACTCTTGGATAGGAAATTTATTGACCTGTAGAAGAGTATAAGCCGAATGGGGAACCACCACCACAACCAAAGCAGCGCACAGAGGCACGCCACAAGGCGGAGTGCTGTCGCCGCTACTGTGGAACTTAGTGGTAAATGATATCCTAAACAAATTTAAACGGAAAGCCCAAAAGATAACCGCCTAAGCAGATGGCATAGCCATAATTATCGTGGGCAAATGTCCAACGACGATCAGCTCAGTCATGGACAGTACACTGAAAGAAGTACTGAAGTGGACGTTGGATGTCGGACTTAGTATTAATGCGGACAAAACGGATCTAATTCTCTTTACCAAGAGATATAAGATACCGCAATGGACTCCGCCGTCTATAAACGGGGCCATGCTCGAGCCAAAAAAGAGCGTGAAATATCTAGGAATAGTATTGGATAGCAAGCTGAACTGGAAGACCAATGTTGAGGAAAGGGTAAAGAAGGCAACAAGTGCATATATATGCATCGCAAAAGATGCTAAGTAGCACTTGGGGCCTGTCTCCCAAACTGATGCACTGGATCTTCATTTCAATTGTTCGTCCAATACTACTCTACGGTGTCCTAGTATGGTGGAAGGCCACTAAAAAATCCACATACCTCCTAACAATGGAAAGGGTACAAAGACGTGCACTGATGTGCATTACAGGGGCACTAAGATCTACTCCAACAAAGGCCTTGGAGGTGATACTAGGAGTTCCCCCTATTGACATTCAGGCCAAACTACTAGCACAAAAGACCGCACAACGTCTATGTGCTACAGGAAATATGGCCCTCGCAAATTACGGGCACGGTGAAGTAGGAGGAGAGTCACTCACTAGCACGGACTATGTAACCCCAATAAACAACTTCTCCAGAACTCCACTCTAATGGGACATAAAGATTGGAAAATCGGCATGGACGAAAACGCAACAAATTTATTTACGGACGGATCTAAAATGGAAACCGGCGTAGGAGCCGCGGTCTAGATCCTCCTGTGCAGATCCTCTCTTTCAAGTGTCGTACAAGTTGCCAGACTACTGTAGCATCTTCCAAGCGGAGGTCTTCGCTATAAGGAAGGCTGCAGAACTTGCGACAACGCTCAACAAGAAGCGGGTTAACATCTTGGTCGACAGTCAGGCGGCTATCAAATCCATGCAGTCCTATGTCATCAGCTCCGGAAGTGTACTGGCAAGCAGGAAAGCATTAATCGTGCGAATGCGAAACTGACCCAATACGTCATTCAGCTCCCGAGAAGAGAATGTAGAATAATGACGGGTATACTCACGGGTCACTGCCTGACCGCAACGCATGCTAAGAAGTTGGGCATTACCGACAATGAAGACTGCAGGAAATGCAAGGTACCAGAAGTAAAAGAAACTCTGGAACACCTCATCTGCGACTGTCCCGCACTCATGACCACGAGAGCGAAATGCCTTGGAAATGCCCTGCTTGCATCACTAAAGGAAGCGCCGGGCCTGGCACCCCAAAAACTCCTGGCTTTTTCCAAACTAACCAGCATACTAGACTGGGATAATTAAATCGAGAAATTAACAGCCTCCATCACTTATCCGGCAACACTAAGGATCATACTGATCTATGTGAGACCCCCACTTGGGGGCCTGCCGACATAACTAACCTAACCTATATTAAAAATATGATCGTCTGCAAATACGGCACGGTTCTATGCGGATTTAAAGTTTATTTAAGTATATTTGCAGTTTCGTTAAAATCGAACGATGGTTTACGGTACTCCTTTCTGATCTTAGCATGTTTGAAAGGAGATACTGTTGTAAGAGGTTTTTCGGATGTTGGGCATTTAAAAATTAGTTTCTGGAAGTGATTCGTTATGATTGAGACCCTTTTTTTTATACTTATCTCAAAACCGTACTCCAAAAGTTGTAGCCGCCATCAAACGATTTTGGAATTCGGTTCTTTAAAGTTCATAAGCCAAATTAATGGTTTATGATCAGTTACGAGGGTGAATTTGTTTCCAAAGAGGTAAGGCCTGAAGTATTTAACAGCCCATACGATGGCTAGCATTTCCTTCTCAATAGTGGAATAATTTATTTCCGTATCGGATAAGGTCCTACTAGCGAAACAGATTAGTTTGTCGTTTTGTAATGTTCCATGTGACAGCACAGCTCCCAGTGCAAAGTTACTTGCGTCCGTAGTCAGAATAAATTTTTTTTGAAAAGTCGGGGTATTGGAGGATTGGATCATTGGAAAGTAAAGTCTTACAAAAAGTCGAGGGTTTTAAAGAATTCTACCTACCTACCTTTTAATTGTTTGGTCAGGGGGTTTAGTTATTCGTGCGAAGTCTTTTATGAACTTTCTATAATACCCCAAAAAGTCCGAGAAAAGATTTGATAGCTTTCCTGTTTTTGGGACAAGGGAATTTATTTATTGATTCAATTTTATTCGGGTTTGGTTTTACTCCCTCTTCTGTATGGCCCAGGAATTCAATTTCTTTTCTGAGGAAATTAGATTTTGTCAATTGTATTTTGAAATTTGTAGCTGAAAGTGTTTTGAATACTAATTTGAGGTGTGTTAGATGTTCTTGTAGTGAAGCTGAGAAAATGATAATATCGTCAAGATATACTAGACAAATGTGTCCAACCAGGTTGCCTAGAATGTTGTCCATTACTCTTTGAAAAGTAGCTGGAGCGTTTTTTAGTCCAAAGGGCATACGTACAAACTCATAATGCCCTCCCTCTACAAAAAAAAAAAAGCGGTTTTGGTTGTATCTTCTGGATTCATTTCGATTTGGTGAAATCCGCTTGCCAAATCTAGTGTAGAAAAATATTTAGCTTTCCCGATGCAGTCTAATATGTCATTGATATTGGGAATGGGGTGCTTGTCTGAAATTGTTTTATCGTTTAGCTTCCGATAATCGATGACAAGACGCCATTTTTGTTTTTCCGTCGGGTTAGTTTTTTTGGCACCACCCCTACAGGGGCGCTTCAAGGAGAATAACTGGATTTAATAATGTCTTGATCTAACATAGATTGAATTTGTTTTTTGACTTCATCCTTGTGAATAAATGGGTATTATCTTATTTGTGAAAGTCAGTGGGTTATTTTCATTATGGAAAGTGTTTGAAAATTGTTTACATAACTTTACTAGTCCGTCTTTTTTCCTCGGAAGTAAGGTGATCTACTTTGAGGTTTTCCAAAGAGTGAGGTGTCTTTTCTGCTCGACTACAGTCGGAAGTAATATGGAAAAGTTCGAGATGGTCTGCTTGGAAATAAGGCGTACCTTTGATAGCGGTTTCAAGGTAGAGCAATTTGTCGTAGTCAGAGTAGTTTATTACTTCGAAGTTTGTAACATTATTTTCTGAGTAGTAAAGTCCACCTGATATTAATAGGTCTTTGTCAATCTGAATAGTATTATAATGAAATTCGCCGTTTGCGTTTTCTACGGGTAATGGCATTATGGCTTTGCTGTGAGCGGAAATGTTTAAAATATTTGAAGATCGATTATTATACATTAATATAGGTATAGTAACGTTGAAAATGTTAAATTGTAAATTAGGCAAATCATTTTTGGCATTGAAGTGTGAGAGTAGATCCATACCTATCAAGCCGTCGAAATATGAATGAAACTTGAAAAGTAGTATGTCTATGACACCGTCGGTTTTAAATTCTAGGGGTAATGGAAAAAGATATTTTTTTGTTTATCGTGAATGTGTTTAGTGCGGTTTTAAGGTTTATTGGGGTTTTTAAGTGTACCGAGTCAACTATGTTAATGCATTTGGGGTCTATAAAAGAGTTGGTGGATCCTGTGTCAATTAAAAATTTGGTGGCGCTTGTATGGTTCAAATTTATTTTTATAAAGGGAAGGGATGAACTATGTGTAGCGGGGGTTATGTAGCCTGTTGTGTTCCCGAGGCAGGTGTTTGAAAATTTACTCCTGCTGGTGGGGTACTAGCTTGTTGTTGTTCCTCTTCAATATTGTATAGTACTTGAGACTGAGAATTTTCGATTTTAAATGGATTTGGTTTGTTAGATTGTCTATCATAATTTCGATTGTTGATTGAGTAGCTTCTTCGATCAAACAGGTGGTTGTACAAACCAGAGTTCCTTTGCGTGTTGAAATTCGAGTAAGGGTGCATGCGGTTGTCACGATCATTATTATAGTTGTTGTTGCAATAGTTGTTATGATTGTTATTGGTACTGTTGTGATTTTGTCTCCACTCTGGTCTATTAGAAGACTCGTATTTCCTAATATAATATAGTGCTTGCTCAGTCTGGCATTGTTCGTATGCTTGGTCGATGGTATTGGGGCTCATTAGTTTGATGAGTGTTTTTAATGGGTCCCTTAGGCCGCTCATAAAAGCGTTCAGACATACTTCATTGTACAAAACTTTCTTTGCTTCTACTACCGTTGTTGTCTGCCCACTATTTTTCAGGATGGAAAATAGCTGACTTTTAATTTTTGAGATACCGAACAATAGTTGACCCAAAGACATATTGTTAGAGAATGCTTGGAGTTCACTTAATAGACAAGCTTAACTTTTCTTGCTTGCATATAAGCGAATAAGGTTATTTTTAATATCATCCCAAACTAGTGCTGTATTGGCTAGCTCTAGAGCTTCGTTTGCTCTGTCTATTATTTTATTCCTCATTGCTCTAAGAATAAGCAGTCCGTAATGCGTTTGATCTGCATCCTTTATGAACGTAAGGATTTCTTTGATGCTAGTTATAAATCTGTCTAGTTGTCTAGGAGTTCCGTCAAAAGTCGGAAGGTGGCTAACGAATATCATAATATCTTTTGTTTTAAATATGATTGCTGGATTGGTGGAAGTGTTAACAGTCGGGGTGATCATGGAGGTGGCAGAATCATTGGTTGACTCCATTGTGAGAGGCTGTATAGGAAGTGAAGGGGAACTTTCTTCGATTGAGGGGATTGATATTAGTCGGGACCTAGATCGTGTGACCATTGTAGTGGTAATATGGGCTCCTAATAAAGAGTGGGTTGTTTCATTCAAGTTAGTTGGCGTTTTCTTAGGCATTGGAAATAATGATAACAGATAAGAGAAACATAAATTGTTCAATGATAAATCCTTATTATAAGCTTAGAGTTAATCTTAATTTTAGTAATGGCAACTATTTTTAAATTATATATATATTTTTTATGTTTTTTTTTTTATTATTATTAATTTTTAGTTGTGTACGATGATGTGCGTTGTGTTGAAGTTTCTGGAATACAGGAGGTATTAGGCAGATGTGCGCTATTTGTTTTTGAAAAAAAAGTTTACGTATGGTAAGTTTGCGTATAAGCAAACATGTGGGTGTTACAAAGTACCAAGCTTTAGTGTATTTAAGGTGAATTGTATTTTCTTTTATCTTAGCTTGGAATATTTGGAAGTATGAAACCGTTTTAATGATTGTCAGTCTTTGAAATCGAGAATGCTGAATGATAATTGTTTTGTATTTGTCTGATTTTTTTTTAATTTTTATTTATTTTTTTATTTTTCCTTTATATTTCTATTTGATTTCTGGCTTACGAAGAGTCGCAGAAGTGGTGATCAGCGATTGATTCCACATAGAAATACAGGAGCAAATTGATGTTGTATTTGTGTTTTTGAGTTAATTATCCATGTCATGCAATTAATGCCATGCTCGGCCGGAAGAATTTTCGTGGCTGTGATTATCAGCGTTTGATTTCACAAGAACATTTTTATAAGTATTACTAGATGATGATTTGTATTATTTGTATTTGATTTTCATTCAGTTTTTGTTCAACTTCCAATCACGGTTACACATTTTTATTTGATTTTATTTTCATTTTTATTTTAAGTCAATACATTTTTTAATATTTTCTCAAGCTTAATAAATTGACACCCACTTGTTTTTATTCACAATTACGTACGTGTATATTATAATATACACGGGTATATTATATACTTGTTTACCGGCTGCGCAAGTTACCTCTCGGGAGCTTGAGGGTATTAGCTAAGGGTGAAGGCTCGAAAGCAAAAACGTCTGGTCAGTTCGGCTTTTCAGAGTCAAGAGACTGGTTACATTTTTAATTAAGTTTACAGAGACAAATCATACATCACAGGTACATGTTACAGCTCGGCAGTTACATGTTGCAGTTTGGTGTAGCGGTAAATACGAGCCAATGTAGTTGTTTTTGGCGTAGCGGAGTTTTTGTGACGGCAAGAATTTTCTCGAAGGCTGTGGTGGGTATGTACCATATGGTTTATGAGAGGGTCGGGGTATAAAGGGTAACTCGTGCGGCTCCATGTCCGGTCCAAAGAGTGCATCCAAAGCCCGCTGAAACGTAGCCGGGGCCGAATGCAATGCGAACGGCATCACCTTCCAGTGAAAGAGGCCTCTGCCAGGCACGGTAAACGCGGTGTATTCTTTGCTGCTCCGGGCCATAGGTATTTGCCAATACCCGCTCTTCAAGTCCAGCGAAGATATGTACTTCGCGTCCTTGAGTTTCTCCAGGATGTGGTTGATCCGTGGCAACGGGTATGCGTCCGGAATGGATTTCGCGTTGAGTTCGATAATCCACGATAATCCACGCACATCCGCATCTCTCCGGTCTTCTTCCCAACAAGTACAATCAGGTGCACTGTACGGGCTCCTGGACCGCTCAATCCTACCATCTCGCAGAAGCTCATCAACTTGATCGTTGATGATCTTCTGCATGGCCGGATTCTTCGGGTAGTACCTCTGCTTGATGGGGTACTCATCCCGCATGGTGATGGTGTGCTCCGCAATGGGTGACACCCCCATCAGTCCGTTTTCGTCCGCAGCTATCCTTGTTTCCTGAGCCTCGACGCCCCGCAAGGCGGCGTGGCTGGTCTTGGGCCGCCGTCTTGCACGGCGTCTCCGCTTGGTCGGGGCTCCCGTAGTGGCCTGATTCTCCGTGTCTCGTTGTTGTAACTCTGCTCGTGTTCCTGTTGGTGATCCCTCCGCGCTTCGCCGATGCTCGGTGCCTCGCTGCGTGTTTTCCGGTGTCCTGGATTGTCCCTCGGTGTCTCGATGTCCTTCCTCTGTGTCCTCTCGTGTCCTGGGCTGCCTAAACGGGTTCCTTTGCCGTGCGACGGGACAAGTCAGCGGTAAACCCGTGACGTGGTTGTTGTCTGGGGCCGCCGTGTCCTCCGTCGGTTGGTGAGGGGCCCCGGGTGTCTGTGCTATCTCTTCGGGCGTCGGTGCTATCTCCTCGGGCGTGTTCTGCAAGCGTAACTTTGCTCGGCCGCACCTGAG